>MNPL01000380.1:0-36352 GCA_002081605.1 Tropilaelaps mercedesae
ATATATATATATATATATATATATATGGCACTCACCCAGACCTACGCCGCAGTTCATTTCGTTATTGCCCATGCGCAATCCAACGGCCATAACATAGTCATTGAACCCATATTGCCTGCGGTTCTCAAGCTGTAATTCTTAACCCTCTTCGTATATCTTCTATCCGTTCAATCATTCTCTATTCCGCTTTATTCGGTTCTTTAGTTATGGAACCGAAAGAAAAAGAGTGAAAGGACTGGCGCAACAAGGGAAGAAAGAGCTAACCACAACAATGAGCCGCACACAGTTATTAGCACCCAAACCGACCAGTACGAAGTCAAGCCAAGAAGCATCTAGCACCTGAGAAGACGCCACCATTTCACCGAGTTAGAGATCACTTACTCTTCATAGGCGAGCAGTTTACCCATCAACTTCAATAGCGGCAAAAATCGCCACCTCGCTATATATGCATCGTGTGCGCGGTACCATTTAAGTTCACTACTGAACTTTAGCGATCTCGGGCAATTCACACAATTTACCCTTTTGCGCGAATGCGATTTCTCAGAGCAACACGTAACTCGCTTCTCCCCTTTCTCTCTATATACTCCTCCGCGTCTCCCCTCCTTCGCATCGCGATGGCCAATATCATTACTGACGGCCTACACACTGGTAGTGGCTCGTATTTTATCCCTTCTCGACCACATTCTATGCGCTGGCGTCGCTTCTCTTCGCCGTTCACCAATGCTACCCCTTCAACTGAGCCACTTTCCCGACTCAAAAAACACTCGACGACAAATAGCTAGTGCAGTGGTGATGCCAGCAATGGACAGTCCACCAGTAGTAAAGTACCACTCAAAAGTGCGTGAGACGCTGAAGAAGACAAATACGTTTAAGAACCTGTCCAAGGCAAAAGCTGAAAATGAGCAGAAGCTGAATCCGGGGAAAAATCGCTTGGCCTCTATACAATTGTATTCGGTCATGCCATGAATAGGAGGCCCGTGGATGGACTCCATATGAACGTTACGATTGGCACTAATAGCAAATAAATAGTGGCACGAATAATAATAAATTAAAAGATGAGTACCTGTAACATATGCTTTCACCAAAAGAAAGAGCATATTTAATACAGTTTTCGCTGGCGCTGTGGAGCTCAACTAAACCACACTATTTCTTGAAATTGACCGAATCGTCATTAAAAACACGTATTGACATTTTAATCCTGAATACCTGGAATGAACTCAAATTTGCTCTTATTGTTTATATAGATTCACTGTTCACGGATATATAAATATAGGTTTATTTCAGCTGCTTTGATACTGGCTGTTGGTTAGAGAATTTATTAAGAGGAAAAAGCGGAGCTGCATTCGTATGAGCAAATTTATTTCCCCGTCTGTAAAGCACTCTCCAAGAATATTCCCATATCAGAACTTCCAAAACACCACAATGCCAAGCTACAAATTTCTACGTGCAGCCTTGGAACGTATTCAAAGTAGAGCACGTTACTTATTGACAACTAATTTTTCTAAGGTTCCAGGTATATATACATATATATATTCGATACACAAACAGTAATTAAATATATCATGCCTAACATTCTTATAAAGCTCGTCCATTTCGTGGCCTTGATGCAACAACTTCATTTACATATACCTTCACGGAGATTATAATGGTTCCCATAATGCAAAAATGTTTAGACTAGTCGCCATTCACGTGCAAACAAGTAAAACAATTGGAATATTTAAAAAAAAAAGTGTGTTTTTACTTTTTGCATAAACATGTGGCAAGTGGAAACAATTTATAATCGATACTAATATGCTTCAAAAAAATTATCTGAGCCTGTTTTCAAATAAAAATTTGAAAAATCTTAGCGACACTCGATTTCATTAAATTTCGAAAATATAAAGTTAGTTTTGAATCAATTTTCTTTTGCAATATTTATTTCGGTGTTGTAACAGTAAATGTTTAGTACTTCTTGCCAGGAAAATATTACCTACAGAGTCGCTATTCGAGTGTGTAAGGGTAAGGAATGATCTACACCCTGGCTGCTTTAACGCTGCCAGAGAACAAATACGCGCAGGAAAGAAATTTGCAAAAGGATTAAATAAGTGTATGTGATAGCAAAAAGAAAAACAAATGTTGGCTAGACAGCGGGATTGATCCAATGGGTGCCAGCTTCCACTCAGACAGTCTGGAATACGGTGCTACTTTCGTCCCTCTATGGTACATTTAAACAGTTATAGCATTAACGCCATGATATAGGAAAACCAGGGCGGCATTTAATGTATCACTGGGGTGAATCTTGCACTAACCTTTCATCGTTTTTAAATCTCTTTTGTTGAATTATACCCAGATGCGCTGTTGACAAACAGAGAGTCATCTATAAAAAAGGCCGACACTCAGATCTGAGGTTGAGGTTTCATTTAACTTAGCTTTGCAAAACCACTCTATGTTATTACGCACGAACTTTCCTTAAGTGGTACGTCGATCTTTGGCAACGACAAAAAAACGTTGAACTTATAGAAGCTGATGAATCTTTCGCGTAAAGGTATCTTTGCTCATAAAATTATATTGGCGCGCCTTCTTGACGCTCTTCGTCATCGCTGCACAGGTTTGCTATCGAGTGAGCCTGCAATGATTGCCGGGGTTTGTGGCAGTAGAAGCCACATACAAATACAGCCTACCTCCCAACTTGCCGATATATGAAAGACCAATGCAAAGTTAATCCTAAAGTGCATCCGCGTCTAGGTGTAAATAAAGTGAAAACATGAAGCATTTTTATGTATTATAATTTATAAGTCGACTCGAAATGGAGGGATTTGTCAATATATTTAATTTATATAGATGTTTAATCGAATTGACGTTTCTTCCGTATCCTGACGCTTATGACGAAGAGGGCAAATAGTAGAGACACTTCCTGCAACTTGATCCTTTCCAGGGGCAATCGACAGGCTGTAACGTGTCGTTCACACATAGCCGCACTTCAACTGCTACGGAGATGTTCCCAGACCTTTTGCAAACCACCTGCGGTACCACATATAGATACTCCGTTGTTATTCCGAAAACAAACAACTTATTAGCTAATAACTTAAAACCTTACCCTCAGACAAGTTTCGCTGGCGACGTGTGATCCACTTTACGGGGAAAAGTATACTGATTGGCTCACAGTGTATTCGAAGAAATTTTTTAATTCATTAATTAATTAGTCAGTCGAAAGCTCTGGGAAAGACCTTTGATGCAGCATCTTTTACGACTTTACGACGAGGAAATATGTGTTTTAACGGTAATTTAAAAATATTGATCATTGGTAACTGCCAGAAAAGTCGACATAAAGCTGGATATTGTTCGCACAGATATTGCTAGTCCGCTAACCAGTGCCCACCTCTTTTTGTTGCATCAGGGTGTATTCGCGTGTGCTTAGACACCAGAGCATACAGGTGTTACGAAGAATACTGTAAATGTAAGCGTTGGCTGATGGTCAATCCTTGAAAAGTTAAGTGCAACGGGTATAACAACTTATACGTAAAAGCGGCTTTTAATGCTTAACATGTTTTCTCATTCATTCCGTCAATGAATTAACTGACGGGTTTTGGTTGTGGCTGATTCATTCTTGCACATTGGACATTGCCTTAATAGGATCTTAGTCAATGTGACCACGCATTTTATTTTAGTACTTGCATATTCGTATACATCCATGATGTATGAATCTGCAAACGGTTCTCTCTCGTAAACCCACGTAAACAGGTAACAGCAAAAAATTAGAACCCTTTCGTTAAAAAATAAGGCTTTTTGCCTTTCATGGGTCAATTATATATATATATATGTATATATATATATATATATATATATATGTATATATGGTATATATACGCATAAAATATATGGTGTACACATTGAATCTGTGCACAAAATAAAAAGAGGTATTTTTCGCGTACCATGTATTTTTTCATGCCGAAACATATCCGTGTCGAGTGGAAACCACAACAAATAACCAGATATGTTTGCTTGCCATGTGTGAGAGCCAAGGGAGGTCAATTAGCTGTACTTTCCTATGTCGTTCAGAGACTTGAAAAATCGTTGCCAAGGTTGAAGGACCCCAACAACAGCTGCTTTATTCAATTGCATATAAATACAAGAGATGCGTCTGTTTAGGTGTAACATTACACAAATATTATCAATTATAAGAATTTCATTTCAAACGAAAAATACTAAAATACCTAAATCGTACATGATTCCATGTTAGTATAGAAATCGGCTCACAATTACGTTTATAAAATAATTAAAAAACAGTTGAGCAATATAATCTACCAACAAATAAGCTTTATTTTATAAAATATTTTACATATGTTCGTTTAAAAGAGAACGAACATTGTGTTAAACAACTATAAAATACAGCTTTTCTAGATACAATAAGGCCGAATTCGCCGCTATACCCGTTACACTATGCGCTGGTCGTCGGAAAACACCTCGATACCGTTTAAGCGAAAGCCTTGTAACAAGACATTAAGAGGCCGGGTTTTGATTTGAACAAGCCATTGCCGTGACGCAATGCAAATGGACTTGGTCGAGTTATGACATCGTTCTTGTTCACCTCATTACTTCGATTTAAAGGGAACATACGATTCCGATTTACACGTAAAACTGTACGAATATCGACACTAAATGCTTATAACGAAAGCCTCATTCTAAAGAGCCTGACCACGACTTCTGTGAACATACCCATTGAACTTTGCTTTTGCAAATAATCTTTTCATCTTTAGAATTCATCACTATTCTTTCCTATCAGTTCTTTCAATATTTTTTTAAATGGCATTATAGGTATACACGATGTCATCGGACTTTCGATTACCACCATCACAGATAATTAATAATACGTACATTGATGTTCTTGTCGTTAACATCGTTGCTGATCGCGTTGAAAAACGCCACAGTTTTGTAGGGCTCTGGCCGTGGGACAATGTTGTCGTTTTCGAGGTAACGTGATATATTGTGCGATCTGCAAGTCAGAAGCATTAGCACATTGTTCCACTGACACGCTAACCATTCAGACGGGTTGCTTTAATTATTCTGAGTGGATGGCTAAGCTAAGACATTCGCTGTTCATTTGGATGAACGTAAGTTTGACTTCAGACATCAAACGCCTTACTTACCCATTAGCATTGATTTCCAGTACATTATTTATATGAAAATGATCTAGTGCACCTTCAGCAAGAGAGCAACCTATATTTGCAACCTATATTGGCTTCAACCCCAATTGTCAATAGCACCAGATTAAGCAATGTGACCGATGCCAAACGGTGACACAAAATAGTTTCGTCCCAGTGCTTGTAATTAGTTCATGGTTTCGTGTTTTGTTCCCAAGACGCTCAACTATGGTCGCATGCGTCAGTGTAACTTCAGCTTATAATGCCATATATAGTTTGTTACATCATAGGGTAAAGCGAATCCTCGAACTGTTAGTTACACTTAGCATGATCAGTTTAGAGTATAAGTGCTAAAATCATGCAAAAAAACTTCAGGTTAAGTGAATAGCTGGTTATTGCCGCTTTTCTTCACTTCACCGTTTTTATCACATAATTTGAAGAAGTAACATCACTAGGGCTAAGTCAGCTAAATCTTAATGTATTATACGATGCTTTATACCTGAACAAATTGATCGTTGTGTTGAAGTAGTCCAACATTCCTTTGATTTGTGTGTGATTGACTGAGCAGCTCCCATGCTTTAACCATTCATGTTTCCAAAACTGGGAATTGCTGTTTTCTACGAGAAAAACAGTGAAAAAGATAAATAATCTAAGCAAAAAAGAACAGCTAGTCATGGGACCATTTTCAGGCGAACTAGCTTTTGCTTATTACAAATTTTATTATCTAATGCGCAGTAACGGTGAGTAGCTCATTGTGCAACCGAATATCCAGTGGACTTTCTTATGCGTTAAAACTCATCTTTTGTAGTATACCGACGTTACATATTTAGTCCATGGAGGTGACTTACTCAAGGAGGTAGCTTAATCGATACGAACAGATGCTACACATATTATTTAAGAAAATCGTCAACGTGATTCATGGTAACACGAGATCAAGGGTAGGACCTATCGATCCGCCACTCGGGTTACTTAGAATTTATGGGGATATACTAGAATAAATACTAGCGTGTGAGTTGCGACACCGAAAGCGACACGCGAGTCAATACACCGTTTTCAGTGATCGCCTTTTCACACCGTACACTTAACGTATTTCGAAGAAGTAGTGCTCTATCAAAGCTGTGACATTATCATTATTATTATTTTTTTCTTGGTGCCATCCTAACATATATTCTACAGGTTTTAATACAATGATTACCCACGGGCCGACTGACCTATCTTTTAATACAACTAGGTGATATCTGTGATAAATCTTTAAAACAAACTATGACTTTGTACGTTTGCGCCAAGAAATTGCCTTTAAAGCATCAGGTAATGGATCAGGTAAAAATATCAATAGGTGGGATCAACTTGAGTGATTACCGTTGATTGGCGTGGGTGGCAGATGTGCGCGAGAATAACAAAACTGTTAGACCTGAACGCACAAGCACATTAAGCTTTCCTATTAATACTGGAAATAACAGATCTATTTATTTAACAACAATTGCAATTGTTATTATTAAACACTATCATTACTTTATATCATCCAAGAACCTTAATCTCCGATAAGGTAAACACTGATGCTCTATTTATTTGCAGTAGATAGCTGAATGTGCTAATAACAATACAAAAACCACTTAAACAAAGAAATATAAAAGTATTTATGTCGGTTCAAAGCCAAGGTGGTGATAAAAAAAATCTAATTGGAAACAAGACTATAAATCCCGGACAAAAACTTTAAGGAATTGGATAATTTTTATAAACTATTAATAATAATTAAACAATACGTTTGCTACCGCGATTTATTATTTGGCAAATCATACAATTAAGATTTTGATGAATATCTGTTATAACTTATTGGCAAAAAAAATATTTGAGATGTTGACACGTCGGCGAAAGTAAACAACACAGGAAGGCTAAGTTGTATTTTTAACATGTTCTGAACTTTGTGTGACTTAAAAACGCAAAAACGAAAGGTTTTATTTTCAATATACTCTGAACTTTGCTTCAAGCCCTCGTTTCGTTGTGAGAAAAATACTTTGATATGTATGATTGCCAGTATATAATATCTAATCGAGAATTACATTGCAAGCGCTCAAAAGGTATTTAAATGTAAAATTTTATGACGCATATGCTATTGCACACGAGCTTCACAACATGACAAGCTCGTACATTTTCGACGTTTGGCTGACTATGGCGAAAAAATTCTCACTTAAGAATATTACCTTTTGTATCTATTATACTCCTCGAAGTAGTGCACCCAAGGCGGAACTTACGTATATATGATGGCCAAAACAGATTTAACGCCTCATGTAGAGGCTCAAGTTCTTGGAGGGAGAAACCAGACGAAACAGGACACGAAGTAGGCGATTCTTTCGATCTGTTGTTTGAGGGCCACAGGCCGTGAATAGTCCAGGGTAACGCCGACGGTTTCCGTCTGTAAGCGGCCATACGTTAGCACCGTTATATCCACGTTCCGTACATTGATAAGTAGAACGAGTGCCGAAGCATCGCTGTGACAATTTCGGTCTAACTGTGGATACTAAGGCCGACAGTTGACACTGCGTAACTGTTGGTAAACGTCGCAGACGTACCACTCTCCAGCCAGATCATTTCATGTAATTATAATACAAGTAAGCCAGCTGCCATCTCTAACGAGTGTCCGGGAACACAAGGGCTTACGTTCGCGGAGATCGACGCTGAACCCAACGCTACGGGGCTAACGTGAAGCGACACTTTGAAAGAAATAGACAAGCCCTACTATTGAATCTTTTATCTATTCAGCTTCGTCGTAAACCTTACAGTGACTCCGGCTTCCACGAGGTTAATGACTCATAAATGCGTGCGACGTACGAACCTTCCTTGCACTTAAACAACTCGACGAATGCATGAATGGCATTCAATAAGAAATGACGACGCACATAAACTGATCTTCACGAACTTATATCATATTATTACACGAAATCACGTGCTCAAATTACGATGTGACTAAATATGGTAATTTTTTAGCTAAGTACATTACCTCTCAAAACCTACAGACAGCGAGAACAACATTTTCTCTTACATTAGATAAAATACATGCATACATATACTTCTTTAAACATGAGAAGCATGGTAGATCGATAGTCGACAACCGAAAGAGACAAGCAGAGTTTGCCTAATGAAGTCCAAAAGCTTACCAAAAAATTCACCAAACTCGCAAATGGAGACGCTCACCTGTCACACTTTGGCGTCGTGCTGCAGAAACCCGCGCGTGTGGTTATCGCCAGAACATAATGAGAAAAGGTCACGTTTGCAGAACCGGGCTTTCTTTTGAATTTGTTTCCCTTCGCGTCAACAACGCTTCTGCTCAGAACGATGACTAGCAGCACCAATGAAGTGAAAAACACAACGGAAAACAGCCGCAAAAGAAGTGCAGTTGCCATTCGCTTTTGGATAAATCCTTTCCTGGTCATTTTTTAGAACCAAAAGAGAAAATGATGAAAGATCGACGAAGGCTAATTTCTGCGTAGTAGAACAGAATTCAACATAGAAGAATAATTGAACATAGAGGTTTAATATATCGAAGTGAATGGAGCCGACAGAGCGAATTTAACTGCTCTAGCGGGTGGCACGATCTGCCGATTATTAGGAAAAAAGGCTTTGTACGACATAATACTACTTAAATCGTAAAATATATGGAACATTGAAGTCGGCTTCGGTGACCTATTGGTGCCAATTTTGTTACGTGAGTAAACGTATATTTAGCGTGTAGATTCAGCAAAACATCAAGTTATTAGTTGATTTGCGCGATGTGTATATGACAAATTATTTTCCGAATTACCATGCGCTGGGGGGTATGCGTTCAAGAAGAGCCTTTTATTATAACGTTATAAGGGTATTTATATATACATACCTGAGAAATATGGTCACCTAACTATGCAGATATTAGGTAACTTGAATAGCCTCAACAACCCTGTAGTTTCTTCAAAGCACCGTTCGGTCTTTGAACGCACCTCTTCATCAGGCACCAACAAACTTGGCCATTCGCTCAGCCGCAATTGCTCAGTGGTCTTAATAACGCCAACGTTCACAATGCTATATTACAGCACTATCCTGTAACATTTTGTGACGAACCACTAACGCAGTTAGAAGGATGATTGCTATTGGCTGACCATTGAACATTGACCATAATACAATTATGTGGGCAATAGGATGATACGCAGGGTAGGAGGGAGAGGAAAGATCAACACCGACGGTTTAGCGTCTTAATCCTAGAGCAAAAAGAGTAGCGTAGGCGAGTGGATCGAATCGAAGTTAGAAGGGGACTCATGCAAAACCATTACTTTCTAAAAGGTCATTCTGAGCTAGCTTCAAGCATAGCACTAATAAATAAAGACCTTCCTTCAGAGTTTGGCGCCCGTATTTACAACCGTTAAAGTAGGTTAACTGGCAGGGACGGAGATTAAATTTTTTGCGCACAATCTGCTTTCGCGCAAACAGTATCGCACTTACATCGACGCATGGAATCCATACCTGGGCTGACTTCAGCATTCACAAACGCTGTTTACAAGCTTTACGGAATTGATACTTTGTTCACCGCTACGAGGTGATGTTTTACGCAACATGCAGTATGATATGACCATACGAGTAGCGTGGCCGGCACCGCTTATCAGCAACAAATGCTCGTGCAGAACAATGTACCATCTACTCGAATACGTCATAATAGATTATACTTGCGTTACAAGGGAGTACAATATATTGCAGTAGGGCGTTCACAGATGTTGACTATTTTGATTACTAGGTAGCTTTTACGAGTAAACTTGCAAAACAAATTATTTCGAGTGAATATCTGGGCTTGAGGGTTGTCTACGCACCCGAGACTTGTAGCTGAGCGCCTGGTTTTACCTTTTAATCGAACCATTTTTGCGCTGACAAACATTCACTGCAAGTTACCCTAGAAAACGCCACAAGCAGGCAAATTTTTTGGGGAACAACCCAGAGACGATGTACTAATTTTAGAACAAATAATAGTGGGGTTCAAATTTAAACCAACATAATCAAATTTTGTTCATGCTTTCATGGGATAGTAAGTAAATCACATCTGACGCATATAGATGCAACCACCATTATCCTTATTTGAATATTGTCTAAAGATAATAAATATAACCTGAGAATGTATTTCATGGTAATCGATACAAATCAATCCAACATGCAGATGTATTTGAAGCAGTGTTTGAAGCCACAATCTTGAACTAAGCTGATCATTTGGCAACTAGCAGTTACATCAGTAGAATTTCTACGAAAAGAGTTATGTTAGAATTGGGTTAGAAATTACCATAAAGGGCCAACTAACTTTGCGTACAATAAACACAAACATTGCGGTAGCTACATGTTGAATTGCTCCAGTATTTAATGAAATATATGCTTAAGCAGGTACGCACCTTTCGAAAAAATCGCTCACCTGTCATTATTTCTACGGGCACTACAAGTTGCCAGCAGTAAAGCTATATTGGCACGGTGTTAACGTCTTCCTGGCATAACATATGCCATTGTCCGGAAGCCCAAAACATTCAGTTCGCGGCTTCTACTGTTGGCTTATTCCGCTCACAGCCATTCCGCCGGTGATGCTGATCACTACCAGAGTGTCCCTCTCACTCTGCTTCATAATGGATGGAAAAGATCTGTCTTTCCCCTTGTCATTAGAACGCACCATTTCACCATGGGATGAAGTATGGATTTTTCGGAGTAACGCAAAAAAACATTTTTTTCTTATGCTAATAAAGCGACTTAACCTCGTGCCGTATATAGACACATTGAGGATTTTTGTGTGATGCATTAACACGTTGTGGGAAGCTATAGCCATTTCAAATCAAATAGTCTATATACGGTGTAATGCCAGAATAGTAGGTAGAGGCATGGTCAAAAGATGTATCAAAAAAGTGTATCTTAATAAGGCAGTTTCCAACAGCTTCGGGTCTTTTTGGCTTAGCTGAATTCCGATACCTGGGAAGTTTGCTTGCCAAGCAGCGGTGGGCAAAGGCTCTGGAGAAATAGTCTTGATTGGGGTAATAGCGTCATTTATACACCTTTTATGTACAAGAGGTACTCCTACAACAGCCCTTCTACCTTTTTAGTACTAAATCCTCTTTTTTTAGTTATTTCTTTTTAACAAAGGTATGAATTATTGTTGTGTGTAGTCACACTATTGGTTTATCATCCGTACAACACGTTATGGATATAAAGCAATGAGAATTTTTATATCACCTGGACACATCCAGCGAAGCTCACAATTGCCGGCGAGCTGACACCTAAATTCGTCACGCTATCAATTTCATTTAATAGTTGGTCGTACTAGATATAATCTTGCTTACAACTGTTTAGCTTGAATACCTGGCCTACGGCACCTTATAGTGTTTCCGAGGTAGTGGATTCAGAATAAAAGTAGGAAATTTTACATCAAAATATTGAGGCTTTTTCTAGTTATCATAAGTTCTAGTATTTTGCAGGAAATTGTTATGTGAAAGACCGGGTGTTTGTTTTTCTAATAGGTCATTTTTTCCTAGTTTCGATACGGCATAACTTGTTTTTCTTTACAGGTGCCTGATACATAAAACGCGCCAACCGAATTTTGGAGGCCTATGTTTATTCCTACGTTCATAAACAATTGCATTAGTAACGCGGGCCTACTGAGCTGCGTTCAGGTTGCGTGTTGGTTCGAGGTCTGTGGGATACTAATAAATAGCGAGGGTATACGTAATGAAAGAGAGTACAAAACAGTTTGAAACTAGCTGCGGATAATAATAGCAAAAGCGGCACGCCGTTGTATAGAATAGCAAATTATAATTTTATTTGACACTTGTACTTCCCACACAAAAGCCACTTTTTCATAATCTTAATAATCTTGCAATACGCCGTGAGCAATTACTGTTTAGTCAAAAAAATCCATGAAGTACGAATCAAAGCAGCATTTACACTTTAGTAAAGACAGCTACCTCGTTTTACCTTTAACCGAACGCTTCTCGAAGAGCTATGAATGAACAACTGATTTGGATGGCGTGCACAATTTGCAGTATCAATAAAACAAACGTCAGTAGATAGAACACATTGTGCCAAACTCCCTGTTTCCCATTGGCTTCAATTAGTGCTGGAGCCAAGAAAGTTTACTCGACGAATCTCAAGCCCGTATAAATAGTAACTTAAGTTTTTCGAATTAATGTAGCAGTACACTAAAGAGAGGTGCTAAAACGTTGCACCAGGAATGATTTCGAGAACAGATGTCCTGAGGTATCGTTGAGCTTTTTGGATAAGACCTGGTCAAAAGTTATCGGGGGGTACAACTAATATTCAGAGACCTTGTCACCTTTATTGCCTCTCGGACAGATAACAATTCAGATTAGTACTTGGCAAACAGAACGAGCGATACATGTAGCCACACGCTTTTTTAAATGCAGAATTGTTTATTTATTTTTTTTCAAGTAGTGCCGTGATTGCACTTGTCCTATTAGAACTTGCTAACCAAAAACAAGAAAGAGCCGTTAACTTAGTTTACCATACAGCTTGGTTGACGCCTTAGTGGATGAAGTTGAAGGATAACGGATACGACGGGATGGTTAGACGAGATGGCAAACTACTCATTTCTTATGCAATTCGGCCGCTCACGAGTAGAAGTTACAAGAGTGATACAATTAACACAAACCGTAAGCAAGGATTGGACAAATCACAGTGATGTTAAGCAAGTGTGTGGGATTTGAACACCGCCGAGTTTATTCCATACACAATTGTCTCTTTAGTCATCTTCATTTTTTCCTCTTTTCTGTTGAAGTGGGAAAGCGTAGCAAAAAACGAAATAGCGCTGCTGTGATGCCAAACCGAAACGTTACTTGTAGCAAAACTAGCTCTACGTTTCACTTGAGCATTTGGTATTAATGAATGTCACTTAACGATTTAGCCATGGCGTTCCGTGAGATAGTGTTCGTTTTGTTTTCGGAGTTGTTCTTCATCTCATTGCTGTTGTAGTTGCCCCCATTCTGGTCATTCGTTATCATTTTCAAATTGCCCGCTGTATTGATCACGTTCCCTTGCTCGCGTCTCGTTAACCAGTCACTAAAACAACACTGAAAACTTCTGTAGATTTTAAAAGAGATACAGTCGATGAAATACCTGATGCATGCAGAGTGGTATTTTGAATAATAATTCTGTTAGTTTTTTACATTCAGTAGAGTGAAGCATGCAATTAATGGCATGAAAAACACAATTTGCAGATAAATCGCTGCTATCTGTGCTTAGGCACTCAGGTTTACTCCGCTTAGCGCTGGATCTGAGATCCTAACAATAGAATAGAAACGAATATAAAAATACTTCCGTGTAACCGTGACAATATATTTTTTCTCCTGCTTCTCACGTTTTATCCGGGTATATTCGTTTTTACTGAATGGTTTATGTAAAATTGTTTTTTAAAATACTTTATGGAAACATCACTGGTTTCCTATCACGTTATGAGCACGAAGACATATGAGATGGCTATCTATTCTGGAGTAATATTCATTGTATGCAGCTATGCATGAAGGACAATGTCAGTGAAGTGGTTGTCTAATTTTACTATGTTACTAAAGAGCACGCAATTTTCTAAGATACCGGCTTACTTTCATTTTACTTCACAAAGAACCTCACAGGAAATATCTTAGAGGCACAAAGGGCGCGCGAGATTTCGACGGCCAATACAAGTCCTCGTTTCTAGAATTGACGGAGCAATTTTCTTATACGACACCGCTTATGCACCGTGCAGTTTTCATTCGACAGCCCTAACGAGTTTTGTCTACATGACAAAAGCTCATCTAGATGGCCCAGTGCAGCGCAAAATATTCGGAGAACAAAGAAGTGATGAATCTCTCACTTTATACAATAAAAAAGCACCATCAGCCAGAACATTGCTTGCCTCGCAACAAATGTTCCACTAAAGACAAATTAAATTTTTTGCTAAGAAATTGATAAGAGTATCTTGGTCAAATAGGGTATAGGTCCGTTGAGATAAATGCGCATCTTTGTGAGGACTATTGTGATTGAGTCGCATTTTCCTCAAGAAATCTTATAGACATAGCACATACAATGCTTCTAGCTAGCAAACGAGCGTCGAGCTCGGTGGCTTGGTGCATTCGTATGCGTTTTGCGACTGGAGGAGACACGTAGGTGCACGGGTTGATCCCCGCCGGTGCACATTTACATGGGGTCCGTCTTACGAAGTAATGCAAAACTGCTACCGTGGACGTTAAATGTTGGCTGATGGTCAGCTTTAAAAAAATATTTAGCTAGCAAACGAGCAAAACTGCCTATGAGTTTCCAGTTAACGAAACGAGAGGTTTCATACTGTTCGATAGAATTTCAACAAGAACCTAGGTATATGAATGTTATTTGTAAATTCAGTATACAAAATGCCCAAATATTATAAAAGCGAATAATGGTAAAAATATGTAACACCATAAAAGGAAGCTAACATGTACTCATTGTGTATTAGCTTTAATTACCATCGTCACGGGGGGTCACACGTCAGCAGCGTAAAGCTTCTCGTCCCTTATTGGTACCAATCCACTTGTGGTAGCCATCCGACACGTTTGACTATTGAATTGCTTTCAGTTCTCATTTTCAGCGTTATCTAAAGCGTTAAGATACTCTCTCGCACTAGTATCGGAAAGTTCTTCAGCACTATTATAATTTTTTTTAAATTCCGCTGAAGAATTATGGGGTATTAAGCCCTAAATCGAGATTCCAAGTGGTTGGGTAGCAGGTGCTTCATGTTTTATAAATGTTATACCCCTGCTGTTAGCTCTAATTGTATTCTGCTGTTAAATTCGTTCCCGCTGATTTCTGAGTCTTAAAGAAGATAGAGTAACCGATGCATTCTGGTTATCCGCCGATGATGGAACTAAGCGTAGGTTTTTTAACGCAAGTCTTGAAAAAGGACCTTTTTAGGATTTTGATTGACGAGACGTGAGCATGCCTCTGCTTTCGAAGCGATTGGAAGATTACAACTGATGGTTGAAGTAAACGAACTTTTCTGGCTGATGCCAGTGGAGTATGTTAACCGTCTACACGTCACTCCGACAGTCGCTTCATTGTAGCGAAATTGAAGCTGAAACTCTTGATCATTTAGCCATGCGTCAGAGAAAAAGTTTAGTGATATGTTAAAAGTATGTACCCATTCCATTTTGTTAAGCCGCGATTTCGTTGCTGCCTACTGGCTTCTAGAAGTAGAATTTCGCAATGGTTCGATCTCATTTGCTCAAATATAGCTGAATCTAAGTGCAAGGGTAATCCGTAACTCCCAGTGAATCAGCTGTTTTCAAGAAAGAGCGTATAGTTAAAAGAATTGACGTTGCGTCTCTCCAAGTGTTTCATTCCACTGACGTTCTCGTTATACGCAAAATAAGAATAAAGGTCAAATGTGCTCTGCGATTCTATATGTGATGCCAAAGTAATGGATGATTGCGTTCTTGCTGTACCGTCCTCAAGAACAAGAGTTTCGTCACTGCGTCTTTTGCCTCATCAGGTCAGACCTAAAGTCCTTTCTTCTTCATTATGGGTAAACGAGAAGTCGTTGCTCACCGCGCTGGGTGAGGCTCGTCAATGGAAGTCCATTTCCGGACGCCGAAATGTTCTAAAAATATAACATTTTCAGGACCCTCCCTCGGTGACGATATCTTACGCGGGTCTGTTCGATGAACAAACGGCGAGAAGAGTACGAGGCCAGTCAACTCACGAGCTCACAAAGGCTGAGTTTCTCGGATAGATATGTCTGTTTGACCAGGGTCTTCCGACTATACTCGTGCAGAGCTGCGGTGAGAAGAGCCTGCGCGCTACCTTTGATTTGGCTCGTTGTGGCGCAGCTCGGCTACAGTTGCCGTGGCGGACCGCTGGTCCCGAGAAGCATTACCAGCTCGGTGGCCTGGAAGCTGCCGCGAGCTCGAAGATGAAATGAAACGTGTCTAGCGACTGGTGAGCCGTGCATCGCGGAATTATTGGCCTCAAGAAATTACTAGTTGACGCTGAATTGGCTAGCTGGTGCGAGCTCGCTATGATTCAAGTGGATTACAGGTCGTTCAAGCCACTGTGTTGTTGAGACAAACGTAACTGAGTAGATCAGGCGGTTCTGAAGTAGCAAAAGAATACCAATGTAAGTGACCGCGTCGAAATCATAACGTAAAACATGTACGCTTAAAAGGATTTCAAACGAAGAGCGGAGGAGACAGTAGTTCACATGGATATGTATTCGATAAGAAATAAATTCGGCAAATAGCATGTGTCTGAATAAGTGAAATATAAATCATAGCCACAAATGTTCATCTTCTTTTTAGATAATTTTTATCCGACGTTTTCAGCACTTAGTGTGTATCGTTATTCTTTGCAGGGAACATCCCCTTGAAGCGAAGATCGAGATTAACGAGCCCTCATATGCACAAGACGTATCAAAGACATCCATACCAACCCCACCGGGCTCACCCGATGTTACGGCAGCGCCTGAAAGTGAACCACAGTCCCCGCAGCGGCGCAGAACCTCCTCGAAAAAACAGCGACTTCGCAAGGAGGATCCCGGCAGACCCCACCTAACCTTAACGATTCCCGGGACCGGTGACGAGGTCCCTGTCACCTCTTCGTTGTACCCGGTGACGCCAAATATTGAAGAAGTCTCTGCACAGGGTATAAGCAAAGCCGGCCCACTTTTGCTGCCAGAGTTTCGAACCACGCTAGCCTTGGTGCAAATCTTGGGCGGCGGCGGTCTCAACGTCCCAGGAGATGATCGACCTGAGTGCACTCTCCTTTCGGTGCGAGCCTGCCTAACAAGAAGCTGGTTACTACTAGTGCGTCTGCTGTATATAGTTTATACCGTCGTGTATACCGTCTCCATTTATTACCTATGGATAACGCCACTGTCCAACGTGACTATCTTCTGGCCGAGCACCGTGCTAAATTTGCTGGCAGCCCTGAGCAACCATATTGCGCTCAATCGACACACGGATAAACTCTACATACTCCTGGCGACCCTAAGCGCCCGTCAGCCGAAGAACATCAAGACGTGCATCGTTGTCGTCCTTGCTTCCATCACCGCTGTCACGGCCATGCTGACACTGAGGTTCTACGAGGTGGCTAACTCACATCGTGGCGTTCCGCTGACCGGCTCGAAAAACTGGACCGTCTATACTTTTATCGTGCTCTATTTCTGTCGTAATTTTGAGTCGCTCATCGTCGTGGGCTCGACCGTATGTGTCATGATCCTCTACGCACTGATCGCAGCCGCGATCAAGTTCGAACTCCGCGCCATCATCGAAGAGCCGGTACCACACGAGTCATCGCTCGTCCGACACTCCACCATCTCCAAGTTAATCGCATACGCCGACGCCCTGTTCAGCCCTTTATGCTGCTTTTGGGTGGCGGCCGTCATTGGCAATGTGACCGAAGGGCTGGCGATGGCCCGGTACCATCAGACGACGTATGCGCTTCCGCATATTACGACGTGGGCCCACGCCGTGATGTTGGCGGCCGGTTATTTTGCCGTGTGCGAGTACTCGTTTGGTATAGCCGTCGAGGCTGAGCGTGTTCGCCTCTGGGTGCATAAACGGTACCAGGGACAGGTAGACATCAATGTGTTGCGCTACCTTAACGGACAGAAAAGTTTCCCGAAGACGCTGACGTTATGGGAGTCCATAGATTTGTCACGTCAGGCCGTTGTTATTACACTCGCTTTTCCTGTCACATTGTATACCATAATTTTACTCATACTGGGCCCAATCACTCATGTGGCGATGCAGGCATCACCAGGATTGGCCAACGAGGATATTGCTGGCTAGTGCCATAGGGTGATTATCAGCGAGTTGGTACACGTGTAGCTTTGAAAGTTTTCGTCGTCTTCGACTGTGGAAGGATGCTCCCAACAGCTTCAGAACATATAGACTAAACTGGTGTGAAAATGTACGGTTAGTTAGTTGACGGATTCGCATTCAATATGGTTTTTTGATGCTGGATTCTCCATGGTAATGCCCCAGCGAGCCATTAATCGAGTCAAGTACCACTGGTAGGCGATTGCACGCAATCACGCGACTTTAGAAAAAAAAGCATCCAAAAATATGGGCTTTCGCGGGCTTCGTAAAGTTTGGGTAGGCTTTACATTCCCCGTAATGAAAGACGTCGGTATTTGAGTGGTTTCCAACAAATTATAGGCCATCACTCAGCATAACGCAGCATTTACCAGAGCGCCGGCCACATTGCACTCACCAGTTCGATTCACGGCCAGGTAGCAGTTGAGAACGGTCAAACACGATACGTGATTGGCCTGCATTCACCACATATATACACATGTGTTAAAAATCATGAAAATTGTAAAATACTATCTGTACACACCAACAGCCATAGGTAGAACCTTTCACTATTATAGTAATAAAACTAACTAAATAATCATGTATAGGAGCATTCCGTGATCTTCATCATAATTTTATTTCCTAGTTCAAGACATATATATATATATATATAAAATTGATTTTCACTTTATGCTACAAAATCATATGTTGGTGTCCATTGTGCTCGTTTAATGACAGTTACGATTCGTTTTGTAAGACTTACAAAAATTGTTCTTTATTAGTGATCGTTCTATCTACCAGTTTGCTAGTTGGCACCCAGATTCCTTATCAAATACACATCCAGAAAAAACGTGAGCCTGGACAATTGAGCAAGCTGCTTAAACGATTGCGGTTGTCTTTTATTTCTTCATCTCTTGTGTGATATAGCTAGTAGCATAGATCTAAGCAAATAGTAACTGGGGCGAAATAGCTCAAGCTCAAAGCCCTGGCAGGTTGCCGCTGTCTGATTCTGGCCCTGTTTACAATCTGTGATTTTTGTCCTTTCTGGCCTAATGATCGAGTATGCGCCCCTTGCTGTAATTCCCAGCGCCCGTCATAATGTAGCAAACCGCCCGCAACACCGGAAATTTTCTGGGTTTCATTAAATGAATGGTCTGGCACGCTTTGTACTGTATTTAGAGTGATCTCTCACAATAAATTATGTTCACTCAGGTAAGGGGTTAAAACTACAAGCCATATAAAATAGGATCCGGGGGCTTGCATTCTTTATAAAGAAAGAGTGAACGGTCCACTCTGGCAGTGGAAGAAAAACGCGTCATTTAGTAGAGCTACTAATCTGAATACCCAAAAAATGGCTATTTTTCGGCCAATATTCGATAAATACAAAATAAGCGTAGACTAAAACAGTTTCGTTAAACAAGTGCTTGAACGACGCGCAGGCGCTTCATTGTGTAATAGTAGTAGCACGTGTTAAAGCCTTGCAGTATGTATTTCGAACCAATGGGGCTGAAGGTTATGTGTCAGGTTGGAGTCACGTAACAGAGTAAGGGGCAAACGGACAGCGAAACTCAATATGGCAGAATAATGCTTGTGTTATTTGTATTTTACATAGATAAATCTCTCCATTGCCTTCTCGTATTGAAAATGTCGTACCGACATTGAGGAACAATTGTAGACGGTCGACGCAGTTAGTAATGTAAATCTTGCCAACGAGGAAAAAATACAGCATTGTTTTCTCCATTATTCAGTTCTTGTATGGAACGTAAGGTCAAGGCGTACCTACTTGTCTGATGAGAAATACTTAATCGTACCCAAACCTCTTTAATGTGCTAAACAAAATATTGTGAAAAGCTGGAGTAGTTCAGTGCGTTATTTTGGCGTTATAGAATGCTGCTTTTATGATTCAGCAGCAGCATGTCTTACGTCTGAAAATCGTTCTTTTCATTTTTGAGACATAATCGTACGAATGTCCTATAGCTATTTACTGAATGTAATCCAAACTGGGATAAATACCTTTTAGGTAACAACCGTTCGTCGCTTTTCTATCTGAAGGGATAGTAAAACCGAGCTTCTCGATTTCTCTGGTAGGAGGCGTAACAACAAAACGCTTCTTCGAGTATACTTCAGCTCAAATTATCAGAGCTGGACAGCAGACCATGATCGAATAAATGCCGTTCCTGATCGAACATACTTAGCACCACAGTGCAGCCTCCCTTCTCGGAGTCTAAGCATATCAGTATCGAACGGCGTCACCAATTATTGATGTGCAAGGCTGTTTTTAGAATCACATCCCAGATGAATGACTATGGCTCAAGATTACCAAGGGATGTCCATTTCATACCAAGGGACATTCAAATTTTTTTTCTTCAGAGGGCTTAGCTTGGATTTGCATCGAATTGTCGACACATTGTGACGTAGTGCTCATCAGTCAATTCCTACTACGCAGAAGCACCGTTACAAGCGGTTTTACAATGGGTATGTATATAGCCATGCGTGTGAGGTGTGCCCTTAAATTTGTTTGATAAGACCACATAACTCACATCCATGCTAAATTGCTTTGAGTGTAGCGCACTTAACTGAACTCTGTGTTTCACATTTCTGCATTTTTGTCGTATGACTTGTATATCTTCTTGTCTGCAAAACAGCAAGGGTGCATCTGATAATGTAAAACTTTCGTAGATCGAAAAAGGCCCTAGCATTGTACAGGCTTTAAAGATTTAAAATGAAAAGTACGTTTATATTGCCGTTTACTCGGATGTCAGGTCTTCGATCTATCTCATGGCCATGCGGCCGACAAGATGTGAATCTGTTCAGCATGCCATTCGCTTCATCGCATTTTCTCTTGAGTCGATATGCACCCGACTTCTTTAATCAGACTTCAAACAATTTGACAAATATAGATCGATTTGTTTATTCACCCGTATATGCAGTGCGTCCGCATTAATGTGGTCGTCGCGCATAGTTAGAATTATTACATTGCATTTAAGCTATAATATAGTATCAAGCCACACAAAGGGCATGCGCGACTTGCTCGGCGTTCCTTGTTTCATGCGTTATGATCCGATCACTTTGCGAACGTCGTGACATCCTTGCTGGTGGATGTCGCACAATTTATTCCTCCTCAGAGTTGTACGCTCAAACCAACCTAAGCAAAACGTACATGCGATTGTCGCGGACTTGCAACCAACCACGGCACACCATCCTGGGTGTTCGACTGTAAAGCACGCCCTAGACTACGATGGATTGCCTCTGTCCGACCTCGACGAACGATTTCCTTGTTACCTTGCTTGAGCAAATTACGCACCCTGGTTTCGCAACCGCTGGCCGCAGACCTCGGCTAAACATGCGCATTCAGTTCTGTCAAGTAAGCTTACTCACCCAACGATTAACCGCTTGAGCTAAATCGGGCGTTCGACAGATTTGTGTATGGTACAGTCGTGTATCGCCTGACAAAGAAGTTTGTATATTGCATTACTACAAAGGAGCCGACAATTGTGTCGGAATTACTTTGTATGTTAATGTCTACCATCTTGGTCCGTAAATAAACGAATAGAGTAAATATTAAATCTCTGACAATGCTGTAACGGACGACAGCGTTTCTTATCTAGATCTCACGGATATCCTGATGCCGCTTCAGCTCATAGGACGCGATCTAAGTAACACGTCGCTTACAGAATTGTACGAGGTAGAGCCTATCGGCATGTGCTTCGTTGTGCAGTGGTGCAGCGCATGGAAGTGGGTACAAGCTCGCGATGCTCCTAGCTGTCATCATTGAAGGGCATTATAAACAGCAACGAAGAAAAATTTGTTAATGGTTGTCATTACATCGCCCACCTGTGATTGACGGGAAAAAATGTAGACATTCTTAATACAAGTCATAACATAACATGAAACACGAGCTTCATTTTTCCTACGTTACCATCACTATTTACCTGTTTGAAAATATTATTGTGGATCTCTTCAAGTATATTAAGATCTTCAAACTGCAAACTTTGCGATTTCGTTGTCTTCGAAAGCGCCATGACCGCAGAGGGGCCCCGGCTAGCTAACGCACCGTACAATGCGTTTCTTGGTTGTCTGAATAATGCTTCGTGCTCTACTTAGGAATTTTAGGAGTTAAAAGATATGATGAGCAGACCTGTCGACAGCACAGAAAGGTTCTTTTCGCCATAACTCAAAGAGCGCTTGAATCATCCAACTAGCATATTCATGCCTCTACTGAGGACCCATTAAAGACCTGGCTAACAATTTTTGGTAGGTTACGTCTCCCAGAGAAAGTGTAGATTTGTTTTACTAAGGATGTAACTATGAAGGCTTTCAACAGCCAGCGTCAGCCAGTATTAGAAAAAAGCAACCAACAAATGTACAAGGAACCATCTTCATGAAAATACTATTACGACTTTGCTATAAGTAGACCTTTCCGCCTTTAACGTTTTGAATTCGATCAACTAAACTAGATTTGCGAACCATAACGTAATTGGCATTTTTCAGTCCGTAACGGCGATGGTGATTGGCGTATTTTCTTTACCATTTTCCGCATGGATACACCTTAAGCAGGGTTTGGCTACAAGTACCCTCATCGACAAAGTACATGGTGAATCTACTTGAGTCTGGCTAAAACAACGTAAGAGGACTCCTTAGACCTGCCTTATGATAGGGTTTGTAAGATGAAAGCTCTTACTCGTTGCCATAGTTACCGAACACTGCTCGAAATATCACATGCACATAGCTAGCAAAGAGGTGTTTTATTTATTCATTTATTCGTATACATATAGCAAACAAAAAAAATATACGCGCATATCCTGTTTTCGAGTTTTTTTTTAAATAGCATAACAATTTCAGTATTTTAATTAGTATCCTATGGCTTTTGCTGAGCTCTACCCAGTTCAAGAAAAATTGATTGAGCCACTGAAACAGTCTTCTGTTAGCTCATTTAACCTAATGCAACAAGCTTTTGCGATATTAAAACAGAGTTTGAGAGCAGAGTTTGCGTCCGTACTCTTGCTTCTATTGCAGCTGCGAGTGCCAGCTCAGAATAACCAGATTTGCATGTATCTATTTCTTGACAAATTCGGCATTGGAATTCAACATGATCGTTAGTTTGTCGCATATATGTAGAGCGAAGTAAAACAGTGTCTTATATTTAATTTCTTGGCAAATATCGCATTTATCAAGTTAAGTGGCCTTATGGGTTAATATGCTTGGCATGTTTAGTTTGCGATTTTCTTCGCCGTGGGGCACACGAAGCGTATACATATCTACCAATAAATCGGTCGATACGAGTTGAATCTAATTGTTCAAGTCAGTTTCTGCAAGGAAGTACCTGTAAACAAGTTTCTGTAAACAAGCCGAAAACAATTGAAGCGCATGTGAAAATAATTTCCTAGTGCATTGGTTGCTGGCGTCTCAAAGCAAGGCTTCCAGTGAAACGGGCTCTCACGTTCGTGGTTTCAGATGGACAAAGAATATTGGCTTGCCTAACTGGAAAAGATTGTCTCCAAGTGGAAGGAGCCGACGTTTGAAGGAAGTGGATACGCCGCAAAGATTGACGCGGAACCTACGCCTTCAAAAAATATTAACCTCTTCCACAGGTATGCATACCGAAAGGCGGCAGTAACACCTTTGTCGCTTTTCCCGAATATACAGAACCAAACTACAATGCTGTTTTTCTGTTTAAATTATATATATATATATATATAATTTAGGCGACATGTTTGCTCAGTCCGCATAATGACGCTGCATTCTCGTCTGGGGACGTTTGTGCCTACAGAGAAACTTGTTCATATTTTTCGATCGTCTTCACCTCTCTACACGGCTGTCTTCTGACAGAAACAGAGACGTCATTTAATCATAATTTGGAAACGCCTGCTTCTAACATAAAATTCCAAAGTGTCACGCTCCACGCGCATAAGGCTCGTATACATTTTAGTACCTACAGATCACCGCTTAGGGCAAAAAGTACACATGACGCATGTGAGACTTCTTCACAACAAATTTATTTGATTCGTGTGCTGATGTCAGATGGCCGTAAACAACAAATTTGATTTTAGTTGCAGAGATCAAGCGAACTAAGAAGAGATAAGCTCGTTGAAACATGTATACAATCACATGTAGCAAAAATATCATACACACATATATACATATATATATCACAAGCAACGGCTTCATAATTCGTCAAACCGTTGGTTGTCTACTGCGTTGATGCGGCTATTTGCCGGGCCTAACTTTGAATACTAAACGCTTCTAAATGATGAAGTTTGGAAACTATTAGGATTCTAATCTATCTAAAGGGCACTTTTCAAGTTTAGTATGTTCATGACCAGCCTCCTGGGGTTGAATCTGGGGTTGAATTGTCGCTGAAAATCGTGGCTGGATCTATTTGAAGAGCAACTGCCTCCCCCAAAGCGACATCGTTGGGGTCGATTGACGATGGCAGAATGAGCGTCTTAGGCTGGCAAGGATTAAAACCTATTTGTCGCGGCGGATGGGGAGACATCTCAATCAGAAGCAATGGCAACTTTCTGCAGGCCACCTCCGTAGTGGCGATACTCTCCAGTTCTCTCGCCAGGCGAGACCGTTTCGGGGCAGGCTTCTCAGACGACGTACCCACAACAAATAGAGCTTCGGCTCCAGAGTCAAGTTCTACGGATGACAATGCGGCATCGTCGACTGACGATACAGCGGGTTCGGATCTGTTTGCGCAGATCATGAGGGTATTTTTACTCCTGGACGAGAATTGTGAGAGCTTTCCAACTCTGGATTGTTCATCTGGTTCTGACTCGCGACGGCTACGCTTTGTTCCGGGAAGGTAGCCCTGAGATATATTTGGACCTATGTTTTTCTTATTTTCCTTCACCTTGGTCATTGCGGGGGATTTTATTTGACTTGTCTCTTTATTGTCCAATGGTGTGGAATGCTGAGTTGGCATCGTTGTCAAAAACTGCGTTTCAGGCTTTGCCATCGTCTGTTGGCCACAACCGTCTGTACTCAGCAATAGCGTTTGTTCACTGACATTCACATTGTCTTTACCGGAACTAAACTTTTGATCACCCAGCGTCGACAACGACTGTACCTTGGATTCAATAACTTCGCCACGACTAGTTGTTGCCCTAATGACCGGAGTGTTGGGAAGGCGTAAGCACAATTTTTTGTCCGATTTTTCAAACTCCTCCGCATCATGGCATACATTTATAGTGCTGTGTCTGTTTTGTAGAGCGCAGTTGTCGGTCGATTCGGCAATATGATTTACACCGATCTGAGCGCGGTGTTTAGAGCCACTACGGAGGGCTAATTTCCTCTGGACAAGATCTTCAGAACCCCTTGATTTGATGACATGATTGTCCCGACTGGAGTTGCTGCGGAAGCTTAACTCATGCCTATTAAGGCAACTCATAGTGTTGTGAAGACTCAACGAAGATGGCTGCCAGGGAACATCGACTAGCGGAAGATGGCGACTAGGCCGAGGGGTAAATCGCTTATTCTCTAGCATAAGTTGATGTGCGATGAACCACCACTGTTGGGTCATCTCGTGTGGTTCTGGAACATATTGATAATTCGAGCGGAACAATATCTCTAGTAATTTTCTAATATAGTTGATTAGTTTTTGTGCAGCTGGCTACAACTGTCCAAGCTCTCGTAATGTTTACGAATGTAATCATTTTTAAGAAAGAGTCATCCGGCCGAGGTAATAGTAGTGCAGATGTCATACCAGCCTGTTTGCATTAAGCTGAAAAAGGATAGCGTCTATAAGACGAACGCGCGTCCTGCTATTAAATTTGCTATTCTCCTGATATTAAAAAAACACAAAGAAGTAAAGATTGCCTTACCTAACCGGTGGTTCTCAGCTAGTATTATTTTAATTGTTCCTTGCTCCACTCCTGTAATTCGAGCTATCGTTGCCCAATCCGGTCCGAACCCCGTAAACAGGCGATTGAGTAATAGTGATAGCTCTCCCCGATCTTCCGTAATAGGATCAGAGGCCAGAATAAACCGCAGATGAACAACGCACCCCATAACTGACCTGGACCGCAATTAGACAAATGTATTTTTGGGTTATATATTGGTAAAAGTCAGGATGCTGTTTTGGTTGGATAAATGGCTTCGCTTTTAATCGGTGCCCGTGCTTGCCACATTTAGGTGGTTAATCACAATAGGTCGGAATAGCTGCTCCATAATTGATATAACAACCAAATAATGTAGGCTAACGTATGCGGAATTCTGGACGACGCTGATACAGAGAATATCATACGAAGACAAAGAACTGCGGCAACTGTAAAAGTACAACTGCAATGCTACTGGCACCAAAAGTATACACTTACTGACGCAAAAATTTAGGCTGCTTAACTAAAGGTAATTCACTTATACAATATATTCTAAGTAAAGATATTAGTTATGCCGAGACAGAGAAAGTTTCAACATGAACCATTGGTGTTTAAAATAGTTCATCAAACCAGCCATCACCCCACTGTACGAGCCAACCTGATATTCCACTTAATATTTACGCAGCATGCAAGCCCTTAAAAATAATGCACTGCGAATTATATCTGAGATATTCCGTGCAGTCTCTGTGCACACAATCAGAATTAAATGCGAACTGTTAAATATATCCGGTTCACACAAGTACTACGTACGCCAGTAAGTCCACCACTCTACTTTCCGGGAACAGTCTATCCTCGCTGTCCTTCAGTTACGCCCTTACGTTGGCAAACTCGGCTAACGCATACCACGCCTGTCTTCTGGGGTCCATCTACAAAGACCGTATCTTCTCTACTGTTTTCCATCTATTTAGAATCAGCTCCTTGAATACTTTACGTAAACAAAAATCCTAAAAGTCTCTTAGATTGCCACTCTAGATTATATTTTAATATATATAAGACTCTCTTGCTACTGACGCCCATTCTTCACAATACTATTAAGTTATAAGCATATATACGGTAGCTCAATCTATTTGGTATACCAACATGTTGAAAACCTCCTTTTTGCGCTGAATTCTATAATGCTCAGCTAGATCTTTGTGAGTACACCCTTGTCTACATCTTAAACACACGCCGGTCTTCCGCGCGTACTTGGGGCGCAACTGAGACGATACGCCGTAGCAGTAACGTCAAGCCACAACATGAATTGGAGAGCCAATCGTACGACTTAACCTCCGTGTGGCACAGAAAGTCCACTAACCGAACTAACCGATTGGTGAGGCCAACGCAGAGCTTAGCGAAGACACGCTGATCGTCCTTGAGCTTGCCAAAATCGAAAATTTCCCGTCGAGATTCTAGCCCAGTCTGAATACCGCTTATGAGGTAGGGGAACTTCATGCGGTACGCCGTGACAACATTGATAAAGTTGTTTATTAGCTGTTTAGTTTCTTCCTTAGTAAACGGTCCGTGAGCCTTAAATTCGCTCTCGGCCGAGCCGCCAAACTTCTGATGCTTCTCCAGTTCCGATACGGGCAATTGATCACACTCGTCACTGAAAACATGGAGTAAAGAGGAAAACATAGCCTGTATGTGTGGAATAGAGGGAACATGAAATATACATGGCAGTGCACAGCCGGAGAAATAAGAAAGTGTTCGTTAAAGTGCGCGCTAACGAATTCGTGAGAGTAAGTTTGTATGTGCACTTACGTGAATTCGAGGACTTTGGGGTGTGCACAAACTGGTTTGATGCACGTATTGGCATAGGCTTTTTGGAATCTTTTCTCTACGACGCCCAAGCATTGGCCGAGAAAGTTCTGACGCCACAGAGGCCCTTCAGGATCGTTCTGAGATTCGGTTTCATCAAAAAACGACGAAGACGTTTCTAGCGACGATAATGTATGTTCCTCCTCTTGCTGAGAATGACTACCGTCTTCAGTAGGAAGCTGCGAAGAGATGTCGGTCTCAGCGTCGAACTCAGGTTCACTGAGAGAATAATCATCGATACGCGATGATTCAAGAAGATAGCTCATTCTTGGGCGGCTACCACCATTATCGTCTTCAAACGCGAGTTTCCATTGGCTAACGGCATCTTCCAGATTCGTGGCCTTGGATGCGTTTTTGTCTGCCGCCACGTCATGTCCTGGGGTTCCATCAACAGCATTATCGTGCGAAATCTTTTGCATAGCATTGCTCTCGACAACAGAGACATGAGTCGGTTGATACCCTTCTCGAGTGACGCCTTCATGTCCGGTTTGTCGCTTGGGTGTCTTTCCGATTTGTGTGTTCGCTGTAAATAGATTGGGAGTAATCGGGCGTGTCCGGCGATCCCCGTGAGCTGAGATGATGTTACAAGACGATCCAGCATCGGTCGTTGCGAGACGCGGTTGTCCGTCGGTAACCGACGATAACGCGTAACCAGAACTGGTGGGCCTTTTATCAAAACGCTTCTCGCTTTGACTGACGACAGTTTCTATACAGCTGTCCTCCGTTTTGGTATCGTCTAGTTCAATTGCGAAGAGAGGAGTGGCTTCGGAAAATGAACCTCGAGACTCTTCATCGTAATTATGGGATACAGCCAATTGTACGTCATCCGACTCTCCACTGTCGATATTGGTTGAAGTCAGCGGCGAAGTCATCCCAGTGTGCGGCAGCTCTGCATGTTGTTCCACCTGCATCGTAATCGTTGCGATGTATGTCATGGTTTGAGCTTGATAAATGAGTTGAGACTGGTACATCCATCACCGAATAGGCGGTACGTAGTATCACATTAACCTGTACCCACTTACCGTGTAATATGGCCAATTTTGATCGACAGCCTCATTGCCATACTATATAGTCATTATATATTAATCGTACTCGACAATATGTTTACTTACTGGATGGGTGATACCATCTAAATTCTCTTTTCTGTAGTGATGCTGGACAGTATCAATCGTCAACTGGGCAAACAGCAAGTGACTCTTTGTAACGAGATATAATAGACCCGGGTCCAGTTGTTCCTCTGCCGTCGCTAGCATCTCATTCTTAGCGGATTCCGATACGCAAAAAAGTTTATCCTTCTCGCGCTCAAGTTTTAAGTTGATACTTACTTTGAGCGACGCTGAGTCAGTGTTCGTTTTGATTGGGCTGCGTTGGGCAGTTGGTTCACACTGCGTCTCTCCATTCGTTTGAGTCGTTGAATGTTTATTGGATCGCGCATATGGCTCGTTGCCCGGCCCGTCCTTGTACTTAGGCAGCCCTGTTTGCACATCGTTAGATTTACTGCCCTTATCCATTCTCCTAGGTTTTCGCCTGTGATCCGATTTCTCTGTCGTGATTTTCTCACAATGCCACCAAGTAGATTCTGCCATCTGTACGAAGAACATTCCAGTACAATTTCTTAGCCGTGAGGACGCAGAAAGCTTTGAGCCATAGCGAACAACGCAATGAGAACGACCTACGAAACGCGCACGAGCAACATTGGTACCTGGCAATTATTGAGTCGACATAGGTAACCTTAGTAGTCGATCTCGTCAAGGCCACTCGAAAAGATTCCAATTTCTACGCTAGCGGCAGTTATATTTTTTTAGAATATTTTGTATTCAAGAAGACAACGAGCGAAAAACGTCGAAAACTACTCCATAGCGGTATTTAATGTCCTTGCTGAAACATTTTGAATTTACATCGGCCGAACTGTTCTACTGTCCAATTACGACCCGCCTTAATGCATGAAGACCCTTGATATGCAATGAAAGGGGTTCATATTGGACAAGACGTTGCAAAATATCGTATATTATACGTTACACCGATGTTCTTAAGTAGAGAGTCCTGTTTCTGAAAGAAAGTTGTTCATCCCAAAGGAGCACAGTGTAAAACATATACTAAATCAAGGTTGCTGATATTCTTTTCATTCGACATGAACAAGCGGTATGTCCACTCAATAGACTTTAGGCGTATATATAAATGTGAGCAACTGTAAAGCTTTGCCTTATGAAAGTTAATCACATCGGTAGTTAGCTCAATGTTTATTATATTTCAACTGACTGAACGAAACAACTAAATGAAGATGTCCAAGTCCATTTCTTGATGAAAAAAATGGTCAGTAGGTATTCAACAATAGCGCTAGTATGTGATAATATTATGGTGAAGGACAGACTTCTTCTAACCGTCAATAAGCTTTCTTTTATCAACTTGATCTCGAAATCTGACTAGAAACGAGCGGTGTAAAACGCCGCTTAGGAGGTTCAGCGTTTCAAAATAACACGTTTTATACTCACACCGGCGGTGAGCGTGTCGGTGCGATCGTTAATTTTATCTTGCTGAAAAGGACTTCCAGTAAGCTTTCCCCTCTAAGCTCTTTCGGTCCCAGGAATATCTCACGAAGAATATGTTAGCGAGCCTGAACGAACCTTAATGTTCCGGGTTCGTGCTTGCAACCGAGTTTCGTCATCGTCGAATGGCCAAAATAACAATTTCTTGAAAGTTTCGGATGATTTTAGTGATATGGTTTCGATCATTCTAGCTCCCTTCTATTGTCTAGTCCCCACACACTTGGTTGACCCCGGCGCCACATATTCGCGATCTTGAGCTGGTACATATTCTAGAAATTTAGTTAGGTCCGGTGGTAAGCAATAGCGCAATTGGTCTGCGTTGAAAGAATGGGGCTTAGCGCGTCGACCCATCTAAACAACAAAAAGTATATTGACACCTTATATATATGTATATATATATCTATATATATATATATAAACACGATATATAGCAATGTTGTTATCGAGCGATGCCGCACAAGTTTTGCGTGATTCATTGTTTTGCTTTTTTAGAAAGATACCATGTTCATAGATAAAAAAAGCAGCCCTTATGTAATGTAAAAATTCAGAACCTGTACCCGGAGAACATGTTCTGTGAAAAAAATGTGCTGAGTGGTGCGACCAGCATCTAATGGACAATATAAACATGATATTCAAAGTACTTTTTGTGTTATTCGCTATTCAATCAACAGACTTTTTTTCTGACAGAACATTCCGCTTCTCATACTAAACGGCATATTGTTGGAGGTTTATATCGCTTTTAATCTACTTCTCAGCGATCTAGTATACAAGGCCTACAAAATGTATGCGAATATTTGTCGATTATATATTGCGTCTGATACCTGCGAAATAAATAAAGGCGTTACGCGGATTCCCTTAGTCGTTGTCACAACCTTTGGGCCTGATTTTTGTTCGATCATAAACCTTTGATATTGTTTGGGTTCCTGCACATGCGAATTAACTCTCCGTAGAGCTCTCCTGCGAAGAAACGAATAATAACCACATGTACGTGCAGGTTATAGAAAAGCAAAACCGATTTCCAAATTTTCCCGTCCTCCACCACGAAAAGCCTACGACCGAGCTGAACGAGCCTACGGTTTAAGCCCAGGAGCTGTATTCTGTTTCTTCACTGAATTTTATCCTGTACGTTTCCACTGTGTTAGCCTACCTTTTCCCCTAAACACAAGTGAAAATTCATTGTATGCTACGACTAATTCAACGCCCACAACCATGGTTCTGATCTACGACCTAATATAATTACGAGGCTGCCGTCATTGTACACATCCATTGTGGCTAGCTCGGACTAACATTGACTTAAAATCAGTTGCTTTCATCGTAAAATGTAAGTATTCGCATAACGGGCGATATTGAAACATGCTGCCGGACTTTCGTGCGCATACGGGTAACTACCTAGGAGTTGTTCATATTTGAGTCAGTGAACAGATGTTGTGAAGTACGAAAAGCAGATCTCAAAATGGCAACTTTGTACCTGTCAGCCGCATGCGCCTTTGCCACCAACTTAGCTCGATCCCGAATCTTCTTACGCTTTATGCGAGTGCTCCGGACCTTCAACGGCGGTATCACCAGAGTCGTACTAGCAAACGAAGTGGGTAAACATGACACAATTTTAATCTCGATGCAGTTGGTCGATACCCAGACCAGGAGTTGCCAAACTCGAGTTTCACACGGACTAAAATTTCGGGCTAGTACTCTTCGAGCGGATCTGACCTGATGCCACTTATACCCGTGGCAAGTCTATAATGGGTATATCAATATAGTACATCCAATACTACGTTACGTTAAAAATCCGGTTGAATACACAATGGATCGTCTAGTAAGTAATACAAAAGACGAAAATGTTATGTTGTTCCCGCGACCCTCACATCCTCAACAATACACTGGGTGTCGCAGTCTAACGAGAATTACAGAAAAAGGTTACTGTCAAGTGCCCCTGCATAGTCCCCTGGCGCATTTCACAGTGGCATTTCGCCGAATTCTCTGTATTGCCTTTCTTTTGTCACTCGAAACTAAAAATTTACAATTATTCTTTTACAAGGTTTGTCATCGACAGACAGGGAAATCTGTTATGCCAAACTCTTTTAACGACCTTGAAAACTTAGCGTTTAAGATGCAGTAAGCTACAAAAAGAAACACGTTCGGCGTCATGTCTATATGTTAAAGATAATCGATAATCAAACTAATGATTTTTCGTGATCCAAGCATGGATCAAAGTATAACCAATATAGTATAATGTGCTACGTCATTTCAGGTAGAAAATAGTAAACGTAGTAGAGAACGCAAGTGAAAAAAGAATGTAAAGCATCTAGAGCAACGTAATTGGTACTAAAGATCTACAAAAAATAAGAAAAATCTTATGTGCATAGTTGTATTACAATAAATGCGATGTAATGATATATCCTTATCTACATTTTCCCTGACTATCTCGGTCATTAATGATGCCGTTCAGTTCTAGACCTCTGCGTTTTTACAACTTTCTAGAGACCTTTCTAACTGTGACAAAACCAGCTTTTCGAGCAGAAAACAATTGTGGCCACGGAAAGCTGTAATCGCTATTCAAAACAATTAATTTACAAGTAGAAATATATTTTAACCCTGATATATATGATTAACTCTTAGACGGAACCACAAATTTGAGATTTGAAAACTTTTCACTCTTGTAGCGAAATTCTACGACTTATACAGACGAATTATAGAAGCGTTAAGCCGAAACTGTTGCATTGACTTATGAGTTCTCCCCACAGCGCTGCTCAAGGTTTGCTTACCTACCTAGGTGAAAATCCGGATGGTATTTGTGGTCATCAACGCTTTAACAATCTGACTGATTGGAATCTGCGAAAAAACGCTTGAAATGCGTTTGCTAGTAACAACAAAATATCTTTTTATTTTTGTATAGTTCTATCAATATTTGGCGTTTCTCGATACATAACATGTTTTGAACATATCAATTACTGAATTCACTAAAAAAAAGACATCCAGTTTTGACTGGCGAAATTTTATATTCCTCACCCCTCCTACAGTACTGTTTAAACATTTATCCGCAGAAATTATTTTGTCGAGCTTCATTAAACGAAATTATTTTCGAAACTACAGACGCTTTTGCATAAGGGCAAGTGTTATCAAAGCATTTTGCACCGCCGGGCAGTTAGCCATGCTTGCAAAGTAAATCGGCTTAAAGACACTCGCTGCGTAAGCCGTTTTTCCATCAATTCGGTACTGTTAACAGATTTTTCCGGTATATTGCTTCACCAATGAACAGCACAAGCAAGATCGAGCTTCGCTCAATACCCCCTCATCGAACACCGATCTTTTGACTAGATCTCTAAACACATCGAATTTACTAAATGCAATTCGAGTTCAAAATCATTATACCTGGCTTTTCGCGGCTGCTTTGGCGCTCTACCCATCGTCACGAGCACTTCTTCGTATTGGCTCCTGCAAATACTCTATAAATCGTTAATCGGTACCCGACTAACAATCTATACCAGCATCACGTTAGGCGTTAAGGTGGCCTATGATACAGTCATATGTTTGTATAAACACATCTTCAAGCTGGCCGACAACCAGCCACAACAATGTACGTGATACTCAAACGTGTCCACCGTCTACCATTTTACACCACCTTTGCTTGGAAGCTATCATGATCGTCGGAGACACAACTTATTTAATCGTTTTGAACAGAACACGTCACTTGGTGAGGGCTGCGGAGAGTTCTGCTTTCGCAAGTCCTCGAACGGCACATCATTTCACGCTAGCATGCCCAAAAAAATTCATCGTGGAGAACCCAAACCAAGTGTTAGGAGATACCGTGTGTTTCATTTTGTATATAAGAGTGTTCATGATAGCGTTATTTCTCGCTAAGATTTGGTAACGATGTCTGGCAGCGTTTATTTCTAGTTATACAAGGAAGCACTTTTTTCCCGTAACGCGCGTCTTTTGCACGTTGCCTTACCCTTGTGTATATGTGTTTTACTATTAGCTCAGCTGTTATTACATGTGACATGAAGGAAATTTACATTACGATACATCGATTTCTTGCTTCTATCATTCGTTACGCATCTCACAGTAGAGCTGTACTGATGTTTTAGCTTTTTGGTTGCAACTGAATGGAGCGCTACTGGAAAAGATCGGAATCTGCACAGCTACGACAGCCAGGACATGTTCGGCCGTAATCAATGTACATACAAATTTCATAGAAGATGTCGATTTTTAACATAGCCTTGTGCACGTCTATTGCTCTAAATTCCAACGAAGGCTTTCCGGGCTCGTACTGCTTAAATACCGAGTACCAGAAAGATTAAGCAGTCACTCCGTTCACTAAGCGGAATAATAATCCGTCGTAACTGGTCGAGTATCTGCTTATAAAGAGCTGTTTTGGTGAGTCGTAATGGTACAGGGGTACTCAGTGAATAATACCATATAACACTCACAAGCCATGCATAGAAAAAACCTCATTTGCGCGCTAAGTAAACTGCATAAAGAAACAAGATAAGTAAATTCAGACAATTATAAAACCATGGTACAGTCATAGCCATGTTGATATGACAGTTGCAACAAATTTTATTGATATTACCACTATTCCGATTATTGATGCTACCATTCGTACCATTAAATTCAAGGTACAATGAGGCAGTAACAACTTTCCATGAAATGGCACGGTTCCCGGATCACAAAGAGTACCATAGGTTGGCCGTGTGAAGTCTGTGCTGCACAAAGACAATGGTGCAGGCAGATTAAAAAACATAATCTGCTTTCCCCATAGTAAAAAATTAATTCAACGTCTATTAGTAAGACGTAGCCATACCTACCTAAAAGGATAAAGTGCCTCGCAATATATATATATATATATATATATATTGAATTTAGACCGTTCTCTATTCATTTCGGCTCTCTGGTGGCAAACTGTCACCTTGTAAAGACAATCGCAAGGCCTACTGGAAACCTGTGCTGTTCCTTCGTTTTAGTAAACATCACGAAGCTCTAGGTCACCACGTTTATCTTTTTCCCTGATAACGTTTGCTGTTTCCGGTCAACTATGGTTCACGTCACCGGTCTGTGCCTCCGCGCACACCAACAGTTGTACCAGCTTTTGCCGCCTTTTCCCCCACTGCCACTGTCGTAAGTAGTATTTGAACTTGTTCCACCGCTGGCTTCAAACTAAATTGAAACCATTGTAATGGAAAAAAACATTCGTGTCACATTCGCTCTACGACTTGCCCCGATTCCAATTGAGAAACTCGCGAAAATCACACGCATATCGCTTATCACTGAACCGGTCTGAACGTGTTCTTTCAAGCCTTGGGCTGTCTTATGCACCAACATATGTTTTGCGTAAACGCAAATAAAACGGTGCCCAGGAGGAAAAATAAATGATCAACACTTCCAGTTCGGTAAGCCATTTAACACGTGTTTTATAGTGTCCTCGACGGTTTATACCTAACAGACTGAGCTACGTGGTGGAGGTTGACTTTTATCTGAAATAGAAGTGTCATGCTAAAACAAATAGAGTAAGTCGATGCGCGTTCATCTTCTAAATATACCAGTACTCGTCGCTAAACATTGTCCCACTGAGTGCTTTGATGGCGACTTGAATCTACGACGCAGTGGCATACCTAGCGATCGGTAACAGTGTCAAATGGCTCTAGAAGCGACTTTCCGATTTCTCAGAATGAGTGAACGCTTACAACGAAATTGACCTCCGTAAGCTTTATGCATTACGCAAGTTTGTTGATGGACTGGAGTGCATACTTATAAATTGAAAGATGCACAAGTGTAGCCGTTGAAGAAATGTTAAGGGTGTTGACTACTTCCATTTAATCTGTGTAACAGAACGTTTACAAGGTCAAGCAGTGCTTATGTAACATATCTTTGTCGAAAACCTGTCCGAGCGGCTAGCGTAGATATTCATTCTATCTCAGGAAAACCTTAGTGAACCAAATTGACTTGAAAATATGCAAACACAAACATTATAATCGACGTAGATTATGTCATTTCAAATTTGTTTTTTTTAAGCAAATTACCCAAATACTGTAGATAGCAGAGCGTATCACATAGATATAATGTATTACATAATTAAGAATATATGTCCAATATTTCATTAAAAACCCTGCATTTGTTCAATTCTTAAGTAAGACATCAAAATACGCTATTTAAATGTACATTTTTTTATTTTGAAAAGATATATATATATATATATATATATATATATA
>MNPL01000381.1:0-13820 GCA_002081605.1 Tropilaelaps mercedesae
TATATATATATATATATACATATATATATATGATAGATCAACATTTTTGCAGTTCACACGGCCGCTTTTTTTATCTCATTGGTACAAGCTGGTCGTCGATGCATCAGAAGCATTGCATTAAACATGTAAACTTTGCATAATTACATAATTACGCCAGTATTAACCTCTGAGGACAGACTTCCTTATTGTAAAACTGAAAGCACTAAAACACCAAACTTCACTCTTTTACTGGAACACTAAAAGTAGCCTATCTAGCAAGCATCCGCTTATACATAAATGCGCGATTTTTAAAACCTACAATGATGGTCTTTAATTGCGAGTTTTAGCTGTACATTATTAGATTTAGTTCTTACCTATAGTAGTTGCTACGCAAACCATGAAGGAAACGAGCTACACTTGTTAATACCCGCTTGATGCTTGAAATAACTGGGTGACCCACCTGTGTCGCCGCCGCTGGTTTTGCTACTCGGATTTGGATATCATTGACTCTCTAGTGGCTGCTTTCAAAGATGGTGGAGGAACTAGTCTTGTTGAACTTAGGACAGTATATAAAATCCACTTTCCTGTTTGCCAATTCCGTTTCCACAGCTTAAGATCTAGAGAGCTTGCAATAGTGTATCTCTGACGAAAGATGATTGGCGTTGTTAAAAGTAACCATCTCGGTGTGTTCCGGTGATGTATCAGCACCTGTTTACTGTCAAAGGCAGTCATTACATTTACAAAAATCAAAGCTTCATGGTAGTAATTGCCGAGTTGTTGAATGGTTCTTGAATTTATACTTCTATGATAGGAAACAGGCGGTTGAGGATAATAGTGCAAAATAAGCATAGACGGTGGTCAATGTTGGCACAACGCATACCTTATTTTGGGGCTTTGCAGTTGATTGTTTTAATTAACTTTAATTTTGTTGAAGATTAATGCTGGACTTTTTAATCGGCAGCTCACATTGATAACAGTTTTCTGCTGTTTCGGATCTAGCCTTTAACGACTCAAACATGCGCAGCAAAAATGAAAGAAATAATCGAAATCCTTGCAACTTTTAAGATTTCCGCAAACGCGGCAAAACCGGGGTCGTACTCTTCAGGACGTTATAGGGATCGATGCAGGTGTTGTTAGTCCAGGTGCTTCATTTACCGATATCGCTGTTTATTTTTATTAGACGCCTCGAATTGAACTTTTAAGATACCTTTTGGTGGAAAATTTATATGGGCCGACGCTGATGTTTTTGAGCTGCTGAAGCCAATGCAAACAGCTGTGCTTTAGTTTACGGCCTACCAGCTGTCTGGGCTTGCGCCCTCACGATACTGGGTTCTTCAATGCAATCTTCTTTATTACATGTTTTCCTGCTTTTATTTGCAAGGTGAGGCGTCATTACTAGTTGGTTTTGTATTTATTTGCCGGAAAATATAGTACAAATATAAATAGCGAACATGATGAACCTAGGAGCTGTAGCTCGCTGGAGGCCAGACAAGCATTGGATGATTGCACAATGAGCTATTTGCATATTTAGTTTGGCCATTGGCGTGTACTATGTAGCATTATATAATTACAAATTCACCAAGAACTGACGTTGCACGACCCGGACGATACCAACCCCGTATCTACGCACAACCTGGACTCAAGTAGCGGGTGTTGTCGAACTATCAAATGGATGTTGTTACCGACTACGCACATTTTTATATCTTGAAAGATTAACCGTAGCTACTAGACCAGTATCGCCCGCTACACTTACTATACATATGTTAATTCGTTTGTTTGAAAGGAATACGTACGCTAACTTACGCTTATGAACTACTGGTCGATAAAATTATAAAGAAAGGAGTATATTCAACGGAGATATACTTAATCATAAAAACAGCCATATGACGGTAAAAAAGATAGCATTGGGATTTACATATACATTTTATACTGTGATAGTATTATTAAAAAGGAAACTATATGATTCAAGTAGTGTCTAACAACCATAAGACCAAATTATCTTTAGAACACGCCTAGAATAAGCAATTGGGCCACGTGGGGTCCTGATATCTGCTAGTCATCTCCGCCTTCACCTGTAGATGTATTACGATCAATGTATTCTTCACATAAGGTGCTAAGAACAGGAAAGTAGAAAAACCATCACTAGTACTATTATAATATTACTAGTACTATTATTCACTAATGCTTTTATTATATACTAACCATTACTAATAGAAATGTCTTTAGCATGTCGAGCCGTATGCTTCAACTATGACAAATACTCAAGTATCAAACATATATGTGAAAATTGACTCAGTCTGGAATCCACGACTAATGCTTTCTAGACAAAATGGGTTTGTTAGTGTCGCTATTATCGAAACACGGTTTTCGTGCAAATTACATAAATACTTTGCTTATATTTAAAACATTAGGTTTACATAACTATGTGTATACCTAAAAATAGTTCAAACGTTAGACGGCCCCTATTTTTCCCTTACTACAATGTGATTACGAGAATGAACTGACACTAAGCTCAGATCCAGATCAACAACAAAGTAGCATTATTTTATATATCACAAATAAATTCCCTACACCCGCACAAAAGGATTTTAAAAATTCTGTCGCCTCAGCCATCGATAATCGAACACCAAAATCCATTACAGGATTTACGAATCTGAAAAGGTGCTGCTATCATATGACATTCTGTAAGGATCAACGAATTTATGACATTGTGCAAGGATGCGAATTCGTAAATGAACCTTGTTACGAATGAATGAGGGATGCCATTGGAATTGACACGCGTTTTGTGGCCATCCTGAATGAAAAAAGCATATAATCTACATATGTAATACAGATATCACCTCTTCTCTATTTGTGAATTCGCTTGATGGAACATGTTCCAGAACTGAATGCAATTGCGTCTCATCGCATTACTCCATGATAAAGCTTCTAGGCGTAATGGCAACAGGCTGAGTGTTTTCGAGAATTACAATGATTTTTCTGTAATTAAAAGTAAAAATTTACCTAGTGCCACTACTGTTTTTGGCCTGTATATTCCTAATATAGAAGGAATTACTGGTATGTTTGTTCTACGCAGCCAAAATAATTTACAAGCAACGTTTGTATGGCTTGTTAAGGTATGTACACGCTATATATAAATGTAAATATACGACTATAAACAGACTCTCGTAACCGTAATAGGTTAGTTTCAACGAATGATAGTAGAAAAATAATAATTACATCAAAAAAGAACATTTTTTTTCAATTCTAGCACGTTTTGAAAGTTCGTATGTATTGTATATCTTTTTAAATACCTGTAGACCAAAACATTTAAAGCTTCGCGCAAAGTTTTTTTTCCGTACATCGAATACAGTCACCATTTATATTAATTTCTTGACGGCATTCACATTATCGATTTGATGTTAATTTCGTTGCATGGACCTTCAGGAATCTTTGCTTATCTGAATTATCTTGAACCGAAAACCCAGAAGGAGATTTTGGAATGTCTGGTTCGAGGACTGAAACGACTTGAATATCGTGGTTACGATTCAGCCGGTGTGGCGTTCTGTGAAGGACAAACTAATGCACAGGTAGAAATTGGATAGTGTTACTCATAGAACAGACCTTAATTATATGGCGAAGATTGAAAATGAGCATGCTCTAGAATCTGAACCGTATAAGCTGTAATAAAGTTCCTGCATTTTATAATACCATAAATGCACCACTTGACTATAATGTTAGAAATGTACCACTGAATATGGCCAACTTTCCAGCCTTCAATCTATTCGTCCACGTCACCACCACGACAATACTGTGCATCAGTCAGCAAAAATTGTAGACTGTCATCTAATGTTATGTCTTTCATAATACATCATTAAATGCGTAATACTCAAAACAAAGCGATCAAAGAAAAACATCAAAACTTGTTTGAAAAACAAATTCGTAAATTATATCTGTATTTAAAAATCTCCACCTTTGCATCCTTTGCTTATCTAGGTAAAGGTGATCCGAAAAGTCGGAAAGGTGGCGGCTCTCGAAGAAGCTGTTTTCCACAATCAGGACATTAATTTCGACCAAAGCCTTGATACTCACCTTGGCATTGCCCATACACGATGGGCGACTCACGGCGCACCCTCTGATAGAAACTCACATCCTCAGAGAAGTGATGATGCTAACGGTAAAAGAAAAATTATTTTCAAGGAAGCGAATTATAAAAGAAAACAAGATTTAGTGAATCGCGATAATGACGCCTACTTGTTTAAATCTAGAAGCTAACTCAGCTAGTCAGCTGCTAGCTTGAAAATCAAGGCACAATTTTATTGGCGAATCCTACGTTATATTGTTATCTTTGTCGGTAGGATATTCAGACAGAATTAGTGATATGAAAAAGTCATGTAAGTGTTCAACTAAACTTGCTAGCACTAAGTGTTGAACAGACAAACGTAAGCCGATTCTTGTAAAAGCGTGTCGGATATTTCTTTGACAATACAATGATGCTTCTGTCTCACAAAAAGTTCACATTCTATAATTACAGAGTTCGTCGCCGTTCACAACGGAATCATCACCAATTATAAAGACATCAAGCAGTTTTTGGTATAGTATAGATTAGTATAGTCTATAGACACTAATCAATGATGTATTTTATGCAAAAGGGTTATCTAAAGATACTTAATAATTTGAAATCAAAGATAATGGTCTTTAAAGGTTTTTCGTTTTGTGTACAGTAAGTTTAATAATGGATGAGCCAAATGCGTCTTACTATTTCAAACTTTGTAGAATCACGTTGTTGGGATGCTGACATAATTGAGATCTTATTGGAGGATCATTGGTATCCGTTAGAATTACTTTTAATATTGCGCACATTGATGCGCTGTAACCAATTTCCCAATAAATAAATAATTTCACATTAGTTACGACCAGTTTTATTAATGCTTTCTCTAATATTGATCGATCCTTGATGGTCGCCGGAATAGCAGCGTAAATTGTGGATTCTAGATTATCCTACAAATAGACGTATAGGGGATTTGAGTCGCAAAATCGTGGAGGCGCGTCTGGGGAATTTTTTCCCTGCAAAGCCTAAATGTTTGTACCAATATATCTTGCTTTTGCAAATGGCTTATATATATTTATGATAAAAGTAGTTCTAGCAACACCGATTTATCTCGAATAAATCTCAATTACGTGAGCTTTTTAATGCAAAAGCTTAGAAGTCCCAACAAGCGATTTTATGAACCCTTGAAACAATGACATGCAATTTGGGCTATATATATAAATTGTGCATCCGTGTTGTTTTTCTATTTGTAAACCTTCGACTCATTGCATCAACTGTACTTGTATTTTTCAACGGTACTTTTCTCCTGCAGCTATTATTCCTGCAGTTAGGTCCTGGCCAAATTATATTAAAGGCGAATACCATGAAGAACACCATTCTCGTGATAGGCAGAAATAAATTGAATCCAATGAAAATCCAACATATGACTACTTGTAACAGTATATTCATTTGTACGAAGCTTTTTCGATCATTTTCCATTCATTTTCATTTTTGGGTCTGCCCTTAACATTTATGTTATTTGTTTTACTTACAGATTCAAAAAGGATTTGAATTTGAATCTGACACTGATACGGAAGTAATTGTGAAACTGGTGCGCCACCTGGCTGACACACATCCGGACCTGAGCTTCCGAGAGCTTATCGAGCAAACTATTCAGCAGATAGAGGGTGCCTTTGCCCTTGTATTTAAAAGTTCCCGTTTCCCAAATCAATGCGTTGCTACCAGGTTAGTAGGTTGATTTCGGTGGCTTGGCATATTGGCGTGCACCTTGCGACCGGAGGAGACATGTGGATGCACAGGTTCGATCCTCGTCGTTGCACATTTACATTCATGGAGTCCATCTTACGAATTAGTTTAAAAGTGCAGATACGTGCGGTACCGTGGACATTAAATTGTGATTGATGCCCAGTAAAAATATAGGCTAGTACGCTCGTTCTTATAAAGAATGTCTACATAAGAGGCTTTTGCTTAAGCACTCGTATATTTGCAAAAAGAATCACGTATTTTTCTCGTATCCATATGTTAACCATAATTACAATATATCAGGCATAAAATTTTCACGAACTGGGTGCCAACTCTGAGTGCCGTACCTTTTCCGTACTCCCTTCTCAAGTGATATTTTAGTGACCCTATAACGCATGACATATCAAGAAATGACGATTCCGAAGATAATAATAAACTATATTACAGAGGGCAATTATTAAAATCAACATGCTAAATTAAATTCAAGGAATAAGCGCCAAGCTGAGAACTCACCTTTAGTTATTCAAAAACTTTTTTTTAAATAGTTTAACAAACCCCACAGGAAAAAGACCATTGAGCTCATCAGCGTAGATGAAATGCTTTTATAGGTGACTGTGGAAAAGCCAGTACTTTAGGCGACTTATCCGCTCATGTTTTGTTAGGCAGTGTTGTATTCCACTTGCGGAATTGAGGGGCGTATATAACGATCATTTCTGTCTCCGTCTAACCGTAACCAAACAAGATGTTCTAGCCGGAAATTGAAGAACTGCCTACGAAGTGTAGTCTTATGATTGACCTTCCTCCTCTTTTTTATATAATTGTCGCACACGCAATATTAGAACTACAGGGTCCTTTATATTTCAGATTCTGCCAAGATAAAAATGTGCTGAAGGAATTAAAAAAATCTGGAGTCAACTCAATTCATAGAAAAAGGGTAAAAGCGAATGACGACTATGGGCGTAGTATACTGTCTGCCTTCTTCTAAAAATCTGTTAATAGGCTATATCTGCACTTTCTTTTAACGTCCAAGATAGCGTAAATGTAAATGGCAACGGCGGGGATCGATCCCGTGTACCCTATGTGTCTCCTCCGGCCACAAGACGTACGCGAATGCACCAAGCCACCGAGCTAAACGCTGGACGAAAGCTAGCATGGTTTTACTAAACGAAATTCTACGACAACACAACTGAGGCAGCATAAGACTAGACCACACACACATCGGGAAGATACGCTGTTAAATTGTTATATAATACTTTGATTTGTCGAAGGTCTTCGATAGAGTTAATCATTGCTTACTTTAAGCCCGACTTAGTTTTCAAATTTACGCGTAAATATATTATGGAGAAGGGCGCAACTCCATGTGCCTAATTCCATATTTTCAGTACTTCCCTATCTCTCTATATCCCTCTCTCTCTCTCTCTCTCTATATATATCCCTATAATGTATCATTCCCATCGGACATTAAACTTAACGGGTCGTTAATTGTTCTTTTAAGTCTTCGGCCCCGATTGTTGATATTTTTAATGCAAATAATACAAGGCTAGTTATCTGAATATTTTTCTTGATTCTTACTTAGCATTGGAAGTGTCAGCGTTGATCGATCTAGTATAAGTGAACATTTATTTAACAAATATCATGATTACTTAATTTAATCATTTATATACGATTTTATTATCAAATAAGGAAGAAAAATATTTATTCTGAATTTTTGGTAAAGAAACAGAGCTTGAATTGAAAAATTACGCTGGCTCTTCGGTATAATGACGATGCCTTTTGTTGCAAAAAGGTCGATAGAGACAATGGCGCCCAGTTAGAAATGACCAAATTAACGGCTCACAGATTTAATTCGTTGTTTTTATTCCAGGCGTGGCTCGCCTTTGCTTGTAGGACTGAAGACGAAGGAACATCTTTCCAGCCACATCCCAATACTCTACGGGAAGGGTAATACTGATACCCCAAAAAGCAACTTCAATATCTTTTGATGAAGGATCTACACGCTACTTGTGGTATCTATAGCGGACATGCTAAAAGATCTTTTTTATTTATGAACTGTATTCTACAGTTTGTGAAGTCGGTATGTGGACATTTCGTTTTCAACTGATTGCGGAAATCAACAACAACAGCAAGTAAAGCTAATTCGGCTCAAGCTATGGCTATAATTTTATAAGTAACAAGCTGGTGGCGGTGATACGAATTAACAGAGAACTCTCTCCAACCTCTTTTGCAACATGGCTGCGGACTTTCCACATATGTTGTCGTTCAGGGTGTGGAGTTATCAAGTCCGGGGGAGCCCCCATCGGCTCCTGGTCAATCCACAGTGAGTTGAAACAGTTCGCGCGTTGGAGCTCTTCAATACTGGAATGGCCTGCAGGTTTGAAAAGGCCATCGCATGCTACCCTTGAATCTAATATCTTTTTGTGGGCGAGAACGTGCACGATCAGTGGAATCTACATACCCTATCTTCTGGCCTTATACCACCCTCAGCCTTCATTACGTCTATGTCTTCTGCATCAATTTCCTCGTTTCTGATCAGTGTGATTCGGCTTTCGTTATGTAAATTTAAAATAAGGAAGGGAACGCTATATTAAAGTAGTTATTTCGTGAATAATCTTCAAGCCGGCAACGTGCTAATAATGTAACTTCATTATTACATTGCTAGTTGTATCTTGGCTGACTGAAAAATATGTTCTGTTGGAAAAAAACGTTTCAGTAATCGTCTTCGATATTGTTGTCTAGGTTTTTTGTACTTTTTTTTACCGCCCTGTAGACTGACAGCTGTTTGGCTTCCTGTGTACCTACGGGAATCAATCTATAACGTTATGCTTTTCAGCACGAATTGTCTATACAAACTTATGCCAACGTATGTAGAAGAGCAAACATGAATCGCCTCAAGTTTAGACGACGAAAAAATTGACTGCCATATTTTTATATATTTTATGAAATATGTTTTGCCATATTTTACGAAAGCGTTTTATATACAGCCTGTTGAAGATAGAATTTGTAACATTTTATCTCACTTCTCGTGCTTGCTTAGTGTTGCAGACACTTTGTTAAGTATCGATGTAGATATCTATCCGTCAATCGCAATGTTAGTGTTTTTTATGAACAATTCAACTTTTGCTTCTCGGCATGCATGCATTGTATTTTTAGGAACTGTTTAGTACAGCTGAGCTTAGTTCCCTGAGCGATATAATATTGTCGGCTTGCTGTGGTGCATACTAAAATATGAACAAACCGGTCTTTAGACATCCGTATTCGTGGGACAATGCTCACATGCATATATTGTTTTTTGCGTGTTCGAATCTTTCGTGTTCATATAAATAACGCATACATCAATAATTAAAACAACTCGGGTATTTACGGCAGTGAATTTTAACTTGATAAACCGTTTTTGCTAACAACTACTACTGGAATTTTGTTAGATAGCTTTCTTGCTCGATATATCTAAAAAATAAGTTTCCTGACGGTAACACTGCTACATAATTAGTATTACTTCATCATAATGTTATGTGAAATGTGGAATGCGTGTATTTAAGTGTACGTCTGGCGTCCTGTTGTTTTTTAGTGCGGTTTCTTGACAATTTTCTGCGTATCTAACGCGCTCACTGTCTGTTACAACCCTAACGCTGTGTGGTCCCTATCTTTTTCCCAACCCCTGCACTTCCACCTCGGTTAGAGGCCACACCAGCCGCGTACCAGGGTAATATGGAGGAAAACATTAAATGCATCGGATTAATACTTAAACTTTTCTACGTCACTGCTTAAGCACACCTGAGATCTAAAGACAGATATTCGTAAATAATTAGTTTTGAAACATTAGTCAATCCGCAGTTAGTATCCCCGTCAAAACTGTATCAACCATAGAGCGCTTTAAATTATTATTTATGGTTATAGTCGGATCTTGTTCTACAAGCGGATCACTAGGGTTTGACGATACGAAAATGTACCTCGGTACGAACTAATTGCAGAAGTGTGCCCCTGTATAGAGTTATAATATCGGCTAGGATTCTTTGTCATTTCCTTGAAAAAGCGGATGAAGATCAAACAGTGAAAGGCCACAAGTGATACTTCATAATTAATTACTCTGCAAGTAATGTAACATTACTTTGTTCTTTGCCTTGACTACATGTACTTTCCTAAATTATATAAGTGCTACAATTTTCTGCGCACAGTACGCATACTCAATAAGAACTATCTGTGTAAACTATTCAAACAAAAGTGAAATTGCATGGAATCTTATGTTATTGCACAGGGCCAACCAGAAAGGTCTTAACTAGATAGCAATGCAGTGGCATGCGCACTCGTATATAGTGAACGGTTGAACGTCGAAAAATCTCTCAGGTTATTTATGTTTTTCTCAATCTCGACTCTTGGTGTCCTTTTTATGAAATGAACTTAGTGTGAGGATATCTTTGCTTTTTTGTCATTGTTCCCCGTTGTTTGGTATCTCAACATTGGCGCCGACTTCCATTCATGTTCACGATTACAAACTGTCAATCGCGCGACCCGTTTATGAGCAGAAGTTAGGCCGGAATCTGCGCCTGCTCCTACACCTGTCGGCGGAATTCAGCGTAGCCAATCAACCACGGATTTTGGACCGGAAGGAGAGGATAAGCGAATTGAGTATTTTTTTGCCTCGGACGCATCAGCTATCATTGAACATACTAATCGGTTCGTGGTAAACTTACACTTTTCTTCTGAAAAGCTGTCATTTAGAGAGGTTAAACACTGAACTATACTCATTTACTTTGTTTTACATACTATTGTTAAGTTGAATAACTTATCAATCAAAATACGAAGTTACTTCAACAATAACATGCATATATCTCCATAGCACAGGAAATGTAAAGGGTGTTTTAAAAGTCCTTTCTCTTTTTCACTATAAAACTGACTTCACCCAGTTTTACATTTAGCTTAGCTGGTACGTGCTAGAGAGTATTGACACGCGGGAAATGAAGAATCAAGATCCGATTTTATAACAACGCGATTAAAAATTGGTTAATCACTTTCAATATTCTTGACAGGTTCAAAGGGATACTAAATATTTCCCAAACAAGACCATACATAATCACGGAAATACAGGCAAATAAATAAAACATCTGAAGGAAAGCACCCCTATGAATTCTCGTTAATAACAACGCGCACTTGCAATGTCCTCACATATAAGGTCTATGAATTAATTGTATTTCACAATTCAACTTTAATTTAAGCATTTATATTTCATTCGCTACATGCACTTAATCCGGATATACTGCATAATAGCCATTTTGATTTTTGTTATTATCTTATCATGCATTTCAGGGTCATCTTTTTAGAGGACGACGACGTCGCGGCAGTGCGTGACGGCCACCTGACCATCCATCGGGTGAAAAGGACTCTCGATGAAAATGTGAGTCGAGAAATTATCACCCTCAAGATGGAGATCCAACAGATCATGAAAGGAAACTTTTCATCGTTTATGCAAAAGGTAGTAGAGATTTTACCTTTATATTTCTTCCCTAGAGCAATCAAACCATATTTATATTCTGCCATAAATGTGCTCCACTTTATCATTTTTAGGTTGGCCAAATAGGTTTCCCTCTTCGGCCTGGGCGTGGGCGGGAAGTTTCCTTACCCGAAGTCCATTCCGTTCTCGGGCAAAAAAGAAAAAATAGCCACCCCAATCTTTAACTAGCACACACTTCATTCGAGTTTGCTTCATAAAGTTTACACTATACTTGATTTGGTGCCTAGGGGCAGAATTTTGAATTTGCTTTGATGTTTTTCATTAAAGTCAAGCGAAGATAAATATACATACAAGATCTTATACGAAAAACACTAGATACATATAATTCAGTATCTAGTGTTTTTTGTCTGGCTGCAGCTAAAAAGAATGATAAGTAAGAAATGAATAAAGCGAGCACCTAGTCTCACTTCTTGTAGAAAGCATATATAAATTGGTTTGACTTATTCTGTTATATTTATGAATTTGTATTGTTGTCTAAACCGTCACTGGCTAAATCAAACTAAGAGTGAAATTTCCTCTCAACAAGCTGTGCCTGACAATTGTTACTCTTATAATGTCACGGTTTCTCAATTTCCAATTTAAACAGGAAATATTTGAACAACCAGAATCAGTGATCAACACAATGCGAGGCCGTGTTAATTTCGAGAACTCGCAGGTGGTCCTTGGAGGTATCATTGATTATCTGCCGGAGATCAAGCGTTGCAGGCGACTACTGCTTATCGGATGTGGAACCAGCTATCACAGTGCTGTAGCTGTATGTTGTTGACTTTTTTCATATGCTCGCACGATTTGGTCCATATGACATATACCCTGTTTTAACTTATTACTTATTGATTTGTTCGTAATTAATGCACTACTTTAGTTGTTATGTGCATTTCCTTCTTAAATTTAAATTCTATATTATTTTGGAAACCCGTCTTTTTCGGCTAAAAAGCATATGGAAGCATCTACCTTTTGTCTTTGATGGCATAGTTTAAACCAGAGAAAATATTGCAAATACGAAAGTTTTGGGCTGTATATCTAGATAACATGCAATCGGCGCGTTGCTTACACGGCCTACATTTTACTTTATCAGGTGATCTTGAAAATTCATATAATCTTTTTCGTATTTCAGACGCGTCAAATTCTTGAAGAGCTGACGGAATTGCCGGTGATGGTGGAATTGGCATCGGATTTCTTGGATCGTCATACACCAATCTTCCGCGATGACGTATGCATTTTCATTTCACAATCAGGTGAAACTGCTGACTCACTGGTTGCTTTACGCTATTGCAAAAATCGTGGTGCACTCATTGTTGGGATCACTAATACAGTTGGTAGTTCTATCTGCCGTGAGTCCCACTGTGGTGTTCATATAAACGCAGGTCCTGAAATTGGTGTCGCCTCAACGAAAGCATACACGTCACAGTTTATTTCACTTGTGATGTTTGCGCTTATGATGTGCGAAGACCGCATCTCAATGAAACCACGTCGCGAGGCCATTATCGAAGGGCTTAAGAGGCTTCCCGACCAGATTAAAACTGTCCTTGCTCTCGACAATGAGGTCAAAACTTTAGCTGAACATCTTCATCACAACAAGTCGTTGTTGGTCATGGGACGAGGTTTCAATTATGCTACCTGCCTCGAAGGAGCCCTCAAAATTAAGGAGCTAACATACATGCATTCAGAAGGCATTCTTTCGGGTGAACTGAAGCACGGGCCCCTGGCCCTCGTCGATGACGAGATGCCTGTTGTCATGGTTATTTGCCGAGACGCAGTATACAGGAAGTGCATAAATGCGCTGCAACAGGTAATGAGAACTAACATAGCATGCATTTAATGTGCATGTATAACCGATATAATATATATAACATGTAAGGTGTATGGTTGTAATGTAAGGTAGTGCATCGTTTATAAGGAGCTATTCCATTACTCCGCGTAATTGAAAATTAGGTCAAATGATTACCTACTAAAATTTGACTAACTCAAGTTTTATACGCATACGTTCTAATGCCCATAGTGTTTCTTATTAGGTTAATTAATAACCTTCACTTCAAATATACTTCAAAATATAATTAACGGGCATCGTGCACATGTACCACTACATACAATTATTTAACAATATAAAATAATAACTATAAACTATTTAAATGGGTGCGACCTGCCACTGTATCAGGTAAGCGCTCGTGGTGGTAAGCCTATAATCATCTGTGAGATGGAAGACGAGGACACCCGATCGATGGCGTATAAAAGCCTTCAAATACCAGGCACAGTCGACTGTTTACAAGGAATCTTGACAGTGATTCCACTTCAGTTGCTTTCGTATCATATTGCAGTCTTACGCGGATGCAACGTTGACTGTCCGAGGAACTTGGCAAAGTCCGTTACTGTTGAGTGAAGATGCTCGATACAACACCGACGAAGCCAATACTAATCGAACATAACGTTTGTTTCCGCTAATTTGAAGTATGTCGTACATTTTATCGTTTCGCGACTTTTTCTTGGAATAGATAATTCCGGACTAAGTTTTCTGGCTGTATATACCCAGCATATATATATATATATATATATATATATATATAT
>MNPL01000382.1:0-15229 GCA_002081605.1 Tropilaelaps mercedesae
ATATATATATATATATATATATATATATAATAACAAAAACACTAGTGAAAGGCCTACTAAAAAAACTTACGTTGTGACAAATGAAAGGCCCCAGTAGATGTTAATCCCCAGGGATTAGCAGTGACTGATCATCTAGACATGACGAAATATCGTCAAGTCAGTGTGAATAGTCTCGGCTATAATGATCCGAACGTTCAGAGACTTGTTGACAACAACTGCCGTATAATTCTTGTCTTCTGGATATCGTAAAAATAGAACACGCTGCATAGATATAACTCACTATAGTTGGCTTCTCTATATAAATATGATTATCGTATAAATCCCGATGTCTGAGAGTGAACTTTTGTATCAAACTTTATCAGTTTTTTAAGAATTCGGTCATGGGTACAAAAAATCTATAGATAGTCCTTACAATTATCGTTAGTTAAAGTGATCTGATAGCAGAAGAAGCATTAATAACAGATGCGCCCATCTATTTTACCCATTTAGATTTTCTCATTTATGATAAGTAAATACTCCAGTACAAAGAGCAGATTTTGATGATGCGAACATCAAATAAAGAATATGATGTTGCAAAGTTGTACTTTCTTCTTGGAAGCAGGTTAACAGACTCAGCGTATAAGCAAGCACATAGCAACAGCGTGTTTATGGAAAAATTGGTTCACGGGTATGTTTATGCTCCCAGAATTTGTTTGATAACGGGCTCTTTACTGTTTGCGTAGATATAGTAATACAGACAAGCGGCTTTTCTTACACCGCTTCATTTTTTCCCATTTATTTTTTCTTTTTTGTCGCTTGAACACATCAACAAGAGTAAACAGAGCCAAAATGTATATAGTTGTTGCAGTATTTGGGTATTTGTTGTGTACAACCGGCGATACAGGTGATGCTCCCAGAAAATAAAGCCAAAACACGACAATAGAGGACAAGCAACGGAACATGAACAATTAGAAGCAAAAAATCGACTGACTATATAGTGGAAGATATCTACGTATTGACGCTGCGCATAAATATATAAACAAAGATTATCAACCAAGAGAATCGCTCTCCTTAGAACGATGTCGGTGTTGCTACTGTGGCAGGGCTTACGTACATCGTTAGGAACATGCCAGCGATTATCGATCTTGATACACTGCTCATAGCAATAGGTCATTCACCTCAGTATAACTGTCTCTGGCTGCGTCGCACCCTACTCGAAGATTTGGCTACTAATGCGACTTCGATGGACGTATAACATGTGCCCTATAGTCGTTTAAAATATTTAGTCTTTTGAAATTGACGAGAAGGTACACGTATCGTATACGTTCTCTACGGCAACAACTCAATTGGAGAAAGGAGTCAAATAATATTTGAGAAATCTCCTTTTTGTCATAAAGGGGGCCTTTACTGCATTGTTTTCGACAGAAAACAGACCTTTAAGAGCTGAGCTTAAGCCAAAATGTATCACCCGCATTATCGCTTTCGCATTGGTTCGTAAGAAGGGCCCCATAAATGTAAATGTGCAACTACGTGTCTCCTCCGGCCGCAACGGGCGTCTGATTACACCAACCCGTCTGGGCTCGACGGAACAGCAAAGAGTAAGGCATTGAGGTCTATTTAGTCAGCCATGTATGTGTTTTTGAATATGTCTGTATTGCTCAGACAGCAAAAAAGCAAAAGGTTCTATCCTGAAATCTCCATTGAAAGGAAAGGCCGTAACTTTCGTGGTAAGTTGTCACGACTTTAAGAACTTATGAATGCATAACTGTAGGTTTTGGCCGAAAGGAAAGAATAAAATATCTTACTCTTCCTGAAATCCTCGTGGATGGAAAAGTAACACGACGATGTAAGCAAACGCCTGGAGCCTTTGTTGAATGAGACGGCTGGGACGAAGAGCCAGGTAAAACTTGTCGGTAATCCGCGTGAAGGTAAGCTTTTCGTCGAAAGAAAATTAATATAAGAGAACACCTTGCTTCCACGGCCAGGGTCTCACATTTTACGTTTTTTTTCGGTATGAACTTCGGTATGAAGAGACGTCCCAGAATTTAGGCCATTGAAAAGTAAAGGCAATCGGCTAGGGGCGGTGGCGTGTATCGTCCCATTTAGTTATCATCTGTGAGAAAATGTATAATTGTTCAAAAATCGAGGGCCATAGTGACGATCAAGCAAGTTCTGACAGACTAGTTCAAAAGCCGTCAGTACTACATAGTTGAACATTAAAAAAATGTTTAAAGAAGACTCATATAGTTGCAAAAAATAGATCTTGACACTGAATGGATAAGAAAAACAATGCTTCGGGAATGCCAATATTTTCCCATGGTAGCTACTCGACAGCTTAGTAATTTATTTGTTGGCAGTTCGAATAATCACAATCGACAATGCGTTGGTTAAAAAGTTTATTGTTCACTAATATTTCTCTAAAATAGTGTATTTTAGAGAATTCGACAATTTAATGAGAGAATTCGTAGAAACAATTCGATATTCTTGTTGGCGCAAGCACTGGAAGATGCAGAATATGTTATATTGTAAGTGAAGCTCTGTTCATAAGTAGGATTGAGCTCTACTTTTCATAAATATTAAGAGCAAAATATATTTTTTTCGTGCCATTGAAAATTATAATGGTATGGTTATTATAGTGGATTATCTAGTTTAAAGCCGAGAATTCTTAGGTGTAAACAGAGACGATTGTAAATTTAGTGTTTACGTTGTTTTGGGGACACCAGTATATGTGATATTAAACCGTATTAAAATATCGGAAAACAGGTAAGCCCTAAAGCGTAAAAAATTGTATATTGTACATGAAGCTCTGCCCATGGGCAGAGTTGAGTCCTGGTTTGAACAAGTATTAGAAGCAAAACAATTCTCTCACGTTTAAGATCGTACTGACACCTTATAATGGTATTTTATTTTTTGTATCAAAACGCATTAGGACGTCGGCCACCACATGCCAACTATCTCATGTGGGGTCCAAAGCGCTATCTCTTTGAGGGTGGCTGATGCTACGCAGCCAATACATACATGTAGACGAAGTACACTTCTTCCAACAAGTTTTCATTTATGAATTATAACTAACAATAAGATATTGTTTACGCCGGAGGAAAACCATTTCGAGATCGAAAAAATTTTGAAGAAATACTGTTGAAAGATTTACTCCTCACTAAGCGTGACCTCAAAGATGTAAGAAAAATTAAACAACTAAAATACCAAGTGTTTGCAATATAATTTTGCACAGATATTGTATATTCCCCTGAAACATATCTCTAGCGCCACAATCTGCATGTTTGTGTGCATGTGTGTGTGCATGTTTGCACGACGCTGCCATGCTCTCTAAGACTCTCTAAATATTTACAAAGTGAGGTTATGTCTGCATTCAGCGTGCTGTGGGTGATGTCACAGATGTATAAACTTTGCCTTTTTATATAGCATTGCACGATATTCAACAATAATAGGCTGTCATAGATTGTGTTCTGAAGTTCGATTGAGCAGAATAGATGGCAAACCAGTTGTCGACTGCGGGATCACATGGTAGGAAATATTTTTTCATTTCAAAGAATTAAGAAAGTGTATTGTAAGAACTAATTACAGGCAAATACAAATAGGACTCACCATACTCACATAAGCACATACTTTCAATGCACGCCTGAACAATGTACGGTTTCATAGCTGATCTGAGAAAGGCATGACACAATACCATTGTAGAATTCGTTCACATTCGTTATTATTCACTGAAGAATTTTTGAAGATAAAAGCGTGTTTCGCCAGTGAACTTTTTGTAGAGTCCGCTGTGGTTACTTATGACTCATTCGTCGGCACTATATAATGAGCAGATAATTTCCTACTCAAGTTAATAAATCCTGTTACTCGTTCTCAAATTATTTGTTTTCCGATTCTAAAACGACCTAGCTTAGGTATTTCGAATGAAGTAAAATCATGTTTACAACTTGCCGAGCTTTCGATTTTTTCTGTAGATACGAACATATCTCAAGTAAGAATTCTCCTATTTAACTTAAATTTAGTCTTGAAAAGTAGCTTTTTAAGAGTGGGCGATGATGGGCAATGTACTAACAGTTTAGAAATGATGGGGGGTGATGTCCATTATATATAGTTACGTGATAATAAACAATTAACAGAGAATTATGAGCAATGAGCAGAAATGTTAGGGACAGTGTGTAAAGAGTTTAGGTACGACGAATAATACGAAGGAGTTAGGGACGGTGAGCAATGTACAAATAACCTAAGTATAATGGGAAATGTACAAAAGCTTAGAAATAACAAGCAACGCACGAAGAGCTTGGGGATAATGAACAATATACGAAATGTTTAAGGCTAGTGAGCGGCGCACAAGGAATATACCATAATGAACATTGTACAAAGCAATTATGTACAGTAAGAAATGTACAAGAATTTGGGGATACTGAACAATGTCAAGTGTTTAAAGGTAAGAATTTAGGAATCGTATATACAAATAGCCTAACACGTTCTTTAGCTAGCAAGATAAATGACGCATCAAGACAAAAGCCATCGCAGAAACCTGACTTTTATGGCTATTTATCGCCACTCTGTTATTGGTAGAACTGGTTCTACGGACTACGGTAAAAAGCCATAATTGGGTGTTTTCATAGTTTTTCCTACATTTATTATAGTGCCTGTCAGAATTCCCTGATGTACACATGCATAAAACAAAAGTTGTTGTAGATACTGACAGATTTGCTAATACTTTATTGTGAAATTGGTCTGTTGTTTAATTGTGGCTCATGCAACACGTTTTGCCGGCAACGTTTGCAGTCAAATTGATGTATTTGGTTGGCTTGTCAGCTATCCTCAGAGTTTTGCAGAGAGCTTGACAGAAATCCCTTACAAGATGTGCGAAAATGCGGGCCGTATGTTTTTTTTAATATTGAGGAACATTCAGCCTCAGATAGTACTTTTGTGTTTTGCCAGATTACATATTTTTTTACATATTTTTTACAAGTTTACAAGTTTACATATTGCTTTTTCTCCTTTTTTTGCTTAGATCAAAATCGTTCCGCTAGATTCACATTGTGGAGATATAAAGACGTGGGCCTACTGTCTTGGTCGGAGAATCTTGTTGAGATAGGGTCCGGTTCCCCTGAAAAGATTTTCGAGTACATCTCACTTCTCGGTGGAAGCCCTTTTGTATTGCCGAAAGGTGAAGACATATGTGTGTTTCGGGAGGAGGTCGTACCAATGTGGGAAGACCCGATAAATGCAAAAGGAGGTCGCTGGCGTGTTCAGGTATGTCACACAGCACAAATGGGTTTGCTAGCTACAATAAAATTGAAATTCTAGTTGATACATATGTCCCAGTATCGGACAGATTAAAAGTGCCTACTACACAGTTGTTGGCTCGCATAGTTTGTTGTGATACCCGTAAACATAATCCGACGTGCTGTTAGAGTAAATTTAGGTCCACCAATGTTATTCGAACCACCTAATGTCTGTATTCGTCGTGTAGTATGCGGCGTGATAAAATCACTCTTTGCACAATATCATTTTAGCTCACGGACGAGAAACTTGTGAACGAGATGTTCTTTCGCTCATTAATGGCATTCTTCGAACGGGCGTTAACCGACGAACACTGGACACAAGTAACAGGCCTATACTTTCAACGGAAAGGGAAGGGCGGTATTCTTGCTCTGTGGATGTCAGATGTACGTGTTAGAGACGCGACCTATCGTCTTGGCGACATTTGGAAGAACATTCTAAGCACGAAGAACGTGGTTTTGGATTACTTTTAGCACAAAGACGACTTGATACTTGCCTTTACGAATACAGAATTTTTATCCATCCAGCAGTTGCGCACGTTAGTAAGTTGTAGCTCAAAAAATATCTTCAACGAGGAAACGCGGGTAAAGTCGATTTTTGTAGTTCCCAAATTCTCAACCACGTTTCGCTGTTGCTAACAATAAAAACCTGCTATGAAGTGAGAGTACACAGAAAACCTAGTACTGGACTTAGGATCTTGCTTGGCCGTACAAGTTTGGTCGCTCACTGTGGTTTTGGTCTTCTAAAAATTAGAACTAGACATTGGCCGCCATTCTTTCTCACTTCGTCTTTTTTCAAATATCTCGCCACCGATTTATTCTTTCATTCTCGAAAAGAAGCTTTTCACTTAGTTTATAAAAGAAAAGCTAATAAAAACGTATTTCCCGCTACGGGTCAACTCTACTGAACAATAACGTCTATTATTGTAATAAAAGTAATTCAGTACTGAGTTTTTCTTTCTTGTCTTACTACATTTTCGCCACTAATCGGTGTTTTCTCCAAACTGCCCAAGTTCAGAGAAAATGTCGTAAATGCAATAAGAAGTTGCAACACATTCTTCCGGGAACAGGTATCCCACAGCACAGTATAAAGCAACCAGAATGAAGGCAACTGGGTAAGCGTCGCAACAAATGATGCCGCCTGACAACGTTCAAGCAATGTAAGTAAACTGAACACTGCAATGAGGGTGATCAATGTTTGCAAAGACTGTTATGATTTAACATAAGGTTTGCACGGAAAAGCAAAACGCTAACAATAGCTTTAAAAGATGCATCTAGCAGAATTGGAATAAGCCAATGATCACTGCCACAAATTGTGAACAACACTTTTCTTGCCTATGATAACAACGGAAAAGGTCAACCTATATATCGCCTATCGACGTTTGTTCACTCAAAGAAGCGAGCGGCCTCTTAAATGAACAAAACTAGCTGATCTTCGACAGAAATCTCCGAGACGGATGTGAGGGGTCGCTAGAGTATGACAACTCACGGTTCTGGGTCATGTCGTAACTCATCCAATCTAATGATACATTAATGTTTAGAACAAAGCAACACTTTTGAAGACAGTAATATGGAAAAAATATAGCGGTAATAGGAGATTTACCTAAATTTTGTTATCGGGTAGCCTTCGCGAAGGCTAGTTGCTGTCGAACAAAATACTTATATAAATTCAATTGATCGATAATAAAGACATTCACCCATACTTCGTCACTCCGATTCAGTTAGGAGGTAATTATTTTGAAATTCTTGAATATCATCAACCATCATTATTTGATATCAAACCTATCATCATTTTATCTGCGATCATATGCGATAGAATGTTGAATTCGAGCGATTATCCTCAGGCGTGTCCGTAGGTATCATTTGCTAATGTTCTTTAGTTAAGTTCAGGTGGGCCTATAACAAAGTAAGAGCTGTCTTACCTTATGTAGCGTAATTTCACGTTAGCAATTTATATTATTCTAATCTACTTTAGTTTCACATTTTCTTGCTCATGCACACTTGAACACGAAACATTGTTAACTGAAAATGCTTTAACAAAGATGAGAAAGGATCTTACACGACCTCGGCAGACGTATTCTATTATAGAATTTCTGACTCCGAATTTTCGCCGCGTTTCAACCTTAAATAAGAAGCTCCACCCACTCAGATTGACCAGCTTATATTCATAAATCATCTGACGATAACACAACTTTGAGTAGCTAAAAAAGATTATAAAATAATAAACTCGTAGACTATTTATGTTAGACCTGAGAAATTACTATCAAATACGGACACAGGCGCTATCATATTGATAGTATTCATTATAAGGAAGGAATATAAGTTGCATTTTCTGAAATATAAACGGCGCGGGCTGGCTCACTTTTACCCCTAGTGACTAGATGTAGGATCGGACTGGCCCGCTAGACAGCGATAAGTCACGGCTGCTGCGTCCGGACGTTTTCATAAGCATTCCAAAACCCTGCGCACCTTCTCTAGGCTAGCGCGTTCGATTCAAGTTTTCGTTTTTCTACGGAGAGGAGATCTCACAATATAGACAACTCACTGAGAAATTAATTAGTTACTAGTGCTGCCAAGTGATCTACTTCTTTAGGATGTTGCCCCTGAACCATAGGGTCGACAAGCTCTAAGCAAACGAATAGAATACCAGTTTGAAAGTGAATTTTTATTCAATTCGACAAGCCAAATGTAATAAAAGCTAGTGCTTTGGGCAGTGATGGGCAGCCACTATGGATGTCAATTAAATCCTCAGTTACTGACGTACGTCGCTGACAAGTTGAATCAAAAAGTCTGTGTGAAGAAAAATAAAAACCAGCAAAATTTGAAACGATGTTCAGTACCCACAAGGCGGGCTTAGAAGGAGTTGACAAGGTGGTGACTTTATACAGTGTGTCTATTACGCAACTTAAATTTCCAATATACAGATATATAAAAATGTATCGGAGCAAATAGGAAAAATATCGACAAGGAATGTTTAAATATTTCCGTAAGAATAGGGGGTCAACACACGCGTACAGCAAAATACCCTAATTGTGCAACGTGTACTCAAAGTTCTCAGCTGCAAATATTTTAAATACTAATGCCGAATATATTACAGCTCCAACTTTTAAACTAGTAGAGTGGTGAATGACACTAATCGAGCCAGGCGCTATATCTGTCTTCATTTTGTCGTTAAAATAATTTAATAAATATTAAAATATATATCTAAATATATTAAATATCTAAATATATATTTAATAACATTTTAAATTAAGAATTTAATTCATTTTGTAATTAGATGAGAGACGATGCAATTAAAAAGCTACTGTGTTTGCCGATTCAAAACAGTGTCTTAATATTTTATTGGAATAGGCAGAGGTGAACCGCATTATCGAAGAAGCATCTCGGGGGACTCCCTTCTGGGAGCATCAACAAAGACGTAAAGAACGCCATGCGGAGCGAATTCAGAATACTTTGCAAAAGATCGCCGCTGCTTCTTCAAAGGTAGATTAAAGTTCAGTTATTATTTTTGAGATGGAGATAAGCTGTAAGCTCGCTGCGCTCGCGGACCTGGATGTCTTGTCTTTATTTGTGATGTTTACTCAAATATTAAGTCACTTCATCTTTTATGTTCAATAGTAAAAACAGAAGAACATCTTGCAAGTTCCTTACAGCATGCAGATCATAGGAGAATTATTTAGTTAAACATTATTAGAAGTGTTAGATTTAAAATTGGATTACATATGGTTAGATTAAGTAAAAGGTATTAACGTTAAATTCTATCGGATTGCTTTAGGAAATGGCAGATGCAAAGAAATGGGCAAAGTCAACCCTTCGACGTCTTGATACTACCAAAGCAGAAAGCGCTTGCTACATTGTTCACGTCGATTTGGATGCTTTTTACGCAAGCGTCGAAGTAAGCCTCAATGTTGCCTTTTGTTTCATGCAGGCCTTTCCAATAATTTAATCATTAACCAGGAAAATAGTTAATCATGAAATCGGCTTTACATTAATAATATTGCTTTAATTAGGGTGGTGAAAGTATGAAAAAGAGCAAAAGACTGCTAAATGCAATGATAATTATAATATGCTGTTCATATTGGTTCTATCACTATAATTATAATGTATCATTATAATTAAAATGCTCATATTCTATAGTAATAGTTCTTCTTTGTTTCAGTATTTTAAAGCGTCAAAGTACGTGAACATATCTGGATCGGTAGATCACTAATTCCCGGGACTTTTTGCTATATTTTTCCCATGCAATATAAAAACAGCAGTAATGTACAGACCGTTTCGATTGTATTGATAATTCTTATTTTAAAATTTTTAGTTCAGTCATCTTACAAGCTAGAAAAATAATTCCCTTATTACTTCTTCACATACGCTACAAACTTCCGTCAGTTGTCCAGAGAGAGTTACTACTTGTTGTATTTAAACTACTAAATGTTTATCTTGTTAATCATTAGGAACGTGATAATACTCGATTACGGGATGTTCCTATGGCTGTCGGGAGCTCTTCAATGCTGTCGACTTCAAATTATGCTGCGCGCAAGTTCGGCGTCCGTGCAGGTCTTCCCGGTTTCATCGCGAAAAAACTCTGTCCTCAATTAGTCATTGTCCCTGTAAATCTGTGCGTACATTTTTACCGTTTTGATTAATTATATGGGACAGGGGGAACACCACCTGTTTTAAACTGTGTACTCAAAATTCCACTATCAAGTGACAATTATTCCGTGAAGTTTCCCGTTAACACAATGTATGTCCGGTATTTTTGGATGATTCGCATATTGAGTCTTCGCCAAACGAATGCACCTACTTTTCTCACCTGCAAAACAACAATTTAAAAGGCAGTTAAATCGGCAACCATATTCAAAATTAACGTTCCACTTCCCGGGATACCTAAAAGAGATATCTTCATACCGCACAATGCTTATCCTGTTATTTTATATATCTATAATCATAATTTTAATTTTATATGTTCTATAATGCTATTATTTTTTGGCACAACTGTGGGTGATCACACTCGTTTTATAGTACAATCATGCTTCGACGAAATCAACACTATATTCTTTGTTATCACCGTTTAAGGGAGAAGTATAGACAAGCAAGTGCAGAAGTGATGAGCATTTTGCACTTGTTCGATCCACACCTTACGGTGTTCGGTCTCGACGAAGCTGCTCTCGACCTCACTGAATATTGTCTGTCGACATCGGATGGCGTGGTTTCTCCTGACGAGGTGTGCCTACTACGCCAACGCCTTTACAATTAAATGTTTTATTTGTCTTTGCAGCGAATGTTCTGCAGTTCGATCTTCGATTACAAATTCGCATCTTTTTTCTCCACGCGTACCTCAGGCAGTATACAGTAAGCCTATAAAGTACTTGAAGTATTTAAAATGTCTGCAGAAGTTCTTGTGGTCACAATAAAGTTAACCCTTCAAAAATTTATAATCAAAAAAACAAGGATAAACGAGTTACATAAAGACTAGTCATTGCCGTGCTTTTATTTAGCGTAAATTCCTTTTGCTCAACAATACGACATTAAATTGGGAAGGTATTTTTACATTCTGTGCGTAATTACAGGCTGTGAATCGGATGCGGAATGCAGTGCGTGAAACTACCGGGCTAACTTGCAGCGCCGGAATCGCTCCGAACGGACTTCTGGCAAAAATTTGTGCAGACGTAAATAAACCTGATGGACAGGTAAACCCTTTTTACTGAAAATTCTCATTGTTCCTGAGAATTTTTTTGTTTTCGGTGGCTGCAACGAGAGCCACCGCACGTCTAAATGCATTGTGTTTATTGGGCGGTGATATGCAATAAACAAACACAATCAGTAAAAAATGTCTATTGAAAATTTGGTATTCCTAAACGGGCAATGATACCGTCACTATGCACGTCATGCAAGGTAATGAAAGCTTTCTGTACTTTGCGCATTTTAGTTCTGCCTGGAATCGCCTGAGGATATTGAGAACTTTTTAGCACCTTTAGAAGTACGCAAGATTCCGGGAATTGGACAAGTTCAGGAAAAGGTAATCACCAATTTACACCAAAGGAGAAAGTCAAAATTATGCCTCGAAATTGGCCTGATATAAAACTAGGATAGTAGGTGGAATATCTAAAAATATCGTATGGCTATTAGTACAATTAAGTACTTCTATATGTAGTTAAAATTTCTGTGTACCGTCGTTGAAGCTATTTACGCGATGAAGAAACGGGGTGGACGTGTAGTTTTCTGTGGTGTCCTTATTTTAGCATGAGAATGCTATTAAGAATAAACGCTAAATTTCGCTTAAAAATAAATCTTTCGCTTAAAACGCTTTCAGATTCTGTCATCTCTAGGCATTGAAACATGTGGTGATTTATTGGAGAATGGCGATAGACTTCTTCTTGCATTCGGGGAAAATTCAGCAGAAGCTTACCTAAGAGCTGCCAAGGGTGTCGGCTCAACTTTTGGACAAGGTAAAATCTCAATATGAAAACCTATACAATTCGTTGTTACCTTTACGGTTCTGAGGATGTTGAAACCACGAAAGCGTACGGTCAACAATACCTGAAACTCCAAAATATAAACCTGCTGAACGTTTCGCTGCGAAGTGTAAATCTGTAGAAATATATGCCGATTTGACTCCAATACAGGCGCTCGGCCTTTGTTTCGTTTAGCCTCGTCATCCCATAAAATCACATAACGGATAACGTTTTTGTTATACATCGGAGCTATTTTGCAGACGACCGAAAGGTTAGAAGACCGAGTCGAAAATCGAAAAGCGCCGAGGCTACATTTCGAGAAAGCACGAATCCTGCGTTTCTTGCAGATGTTGTCAGACAACTTTGCGAGCGGCTATCAGAAGACTTGGTTGCATCGAAACTCTCCGGGCGCCTTCTTACCCTAAAGGTATGCTTGGTATTAGGTGTATCAATTTGTGGAGGCAATAATCAGGGCAAGACGGAAGGAAAACAAAAAATTGATTACGAAGTCTCTCTGTTACTGTGTACCACACAACACGCGTATGGGTTACCATCTATGACCAAATAACCATTGAACTGTCTTAACTGCTCTCTCACTGACGCTGTTTTTCTACTCTCTCCTGGTTGCAACCTACTCGGTGTTCACTTCGTTAGTGCTCATGGGTCTTTTGCTCATTCCGACACTGCCTAGAGTTCTTGTCTTTTCTGTTTCAACATTAAAATAGTACACTATTATACATCGTTCATTTAAGCGTCTCTTCGGTAATTTTACATTAACATGACTAAGTTTTTCATTGTGTTGAATAACAGCAGCCACTATTGCATACCAGCTAATATTGTATCATTTCTGGCAAATAATTTGACCATTTTTCATATGTTAAGATTTCAGTTTGTTCACGTTGTGTTATTTCTCCTTAAACATTTGACCAGTTTTTTACTTAAAAATTATATTTTGAAATTTTGGCTTCTTCAGTTATAGGTTTCTTGAAGGACGTCATAATTTGACTATTGCTATTGATTTTTTGTCCTTTGTAGATTAAAATGGCATCATTTGATGTATTCAGCCGCTCCATTTCGCTTGAGGTGAGGCCGCCGGTGAAGTATTCACCTTGGGTCAAGCAAACTACGCTTAACCTTCATTTGTAAATTCTCGTATATTAATGCACTTTCTTACATGGATTGTTTTTCACATGCACGTATATATGTACATATATATACATATGTATATACATATATATATATACATATATATATATAAACTAAGAGAGGGGAGAGAGAGAGCAAATCGGCCCCAAGCTTTTGGCGTTACGGACCGTTTTCGCTTTTGCATTATAGGTGATTAACTCAAAATAATTACCTATTATACTTTAGATCGCGACAAATGACGGATTGATCATGACGCAGCATGCTCAACGCATTTTGCGATACATTTTGAATCGGCGACAAGGCGAGGCATTACGTCTCCTCGGCGTAAAAATGTCTAACTTTGATAGTGAACAGAACGATGCGGTAGGTGTAGTTGTAGTAATGGTTAATGGCATGTTTTTGCGTTCGCTTTTTTCATATATTCTTCTCCTTTTAGTTTATCCTTTATTTAATGGATGCATATTACTCAAAACTCAAAAAAAAGTCTCTTCTGTGCTATGAACGTTTCGAGGATTAATGAGTGGTTTGTAACCCTGTGTAAATGGACCTTCATATAAGCTTTAACGCTGTTTTGAGTGCCGTAAGAATTAAAACGGTGTAACTTAACTGAGCGTCTAATAAGTAGCATTTACACTTCAGTATAAATAATGATGACCCTGCTGCCGATATGTGTAAACTGTGTCCCTCAATAATTCATTAGCATTCGTCGGGACGTCAAACGACGCTAAGTCAGGTACTATCGAAATCTTGGCCGAATAAACTGAGTCCAAAAAAGCGCGATTGTGGAAACACGAATATGCCAACAAATGTCAGCGCTGAAGTTGCGCGAGTCGTAGGAGTCGCCACGTCTAACAAAGAAGCTGAAGACACAGAGGGCGATGAAAAGGCAGAAGGTGACGATGTTCAACAGACGCGTCAACAGGTAACAGTTGAGCTTATTGAGCAGGTATAGGCTTCTATCAACTAGTCTTGCTAATTAAGGAAGATGTAGGTTGGCGTAAATGAAAAGAGTCCTTGTTTCCGCTAATGCTAATGGTCTATTAAGGATCGAATATAATTGAGGTTATAAGTGTGATTAATGCTTTCAGAGGACACTCAAATCTGGGAATAACACGCCGGTTTATAAAACTTCGTATTTTTGTGACACTGTGCTGAAACTGAATTGTGTTGGGCCGTCAACTTCTGATGAAGTAGAGTTCTTTGCGAATACGGTTGTTTCTTAAGTCGTGCAGGTTGTCATACCCTGCGCTAAAGGCATCTCATATAAATCCATATTATTTCCCAACGACTTTCAGTACCCGCAGGATGTTCCTAATATTAGCGCGGATAAAATAACGGAAAGACAACTTCTAAACACGCCGGCACAAATCCAAGCGACGTACGACGCAGAAGACTTGATCGAGGAAACGTACTGCCCAATTTGCGCTGTTATCATGCGCGGTATTACAGAGCGTCATGCTAGCAGACATGTCAACGAATGCCTACAACGCGAGCAGAGAAGAGATTTAGCAGTCAATGTGCCGTTAAATGGAGTAGCAAGCTCAACGAGCAAATCGGGTGGCCTCACTGGCCGTACAACTTCTAAAACGCACAGTCAGAAATCGAACTTGAGAGATTCCTCGAAACGAAAAGGAAATGCAATCGAAACAAAGGATGAAAACCGAAGAGCTAAGCAACCGGCTTTTGGTCCCATTACTGCATATTTCAGTCGCTAATTACAGGGCCAACTTTGCTAATTTTGTCTCAAGACAGGTAGACTAGTGAAGTTATTTTCCTGAATTCACGAAATTTTGTCATTTGTCCATTTGGCAATAAACCTAGTATGGTGAAACTCGTCTAGCAAAAAGTAAACTTTTTTGTAATTATAATGATTCGCGAGCATATTCTCCTGAACGCCAAGGAATGACATATAGATTCAATAAATTTCTAAAAATTTCTCGTGATGTTTATTAGCGCATATCATTGACATTGGATGACACTGAGAAACTAATTTGGTTAGGTTTATATCGAACTAGGGACAAAACTATGCCGACGCAACGCTCCGTTTCGCCAGCAAGCGTTTGTATATAAATAGATCTAAACTGTCAAAAATATACATTTTGGGAAATTTTGAAATAAAACTTATTATTTATGTTGTTACGTAGATAAGAAAGTTTCTAAAAACTATGTTCTTCTTCAAAACCCTGTGACATGTGTTTTGTACACAGATAAGTGAATACTCAATAACACTTTGCTAATTGTGAGCCTACCAAGAGACTGGCTCCAAGTAGAGAAGAGTTCCAAGTAGCTATTTTTTCAGTTGTCATGCCCCAAACCGTACTAGATTTTCCATATTTATATATATATATATATATATATATATATATATAT
>MNPL01000383.1:0-11342 GCA_002081605.1 Tropilaelaps mercedesae
TATATATATATATATATATATATATATAAATCTCTGTGTATTCCTTAGCTTGACCCGAATATGTTCATTCTATTCGGGAGGTTTATCAACGGTCAGTGGCGTACATTTATGTAACATAAAATTTTTGTAGTTTATTCCGAGCGATAGGCTTTGTTCAGCGTGACACCTCGTTAAAAACTTCATTTGAAGGACATTAAACCGTTGATTATAAGGTGGTCTTTTGTCGAGGAAAATTCGACTTTATTTAAAAATTGCTGCTCTCGGTGGCGCCAGATTCGGAATCTTAACAGGTACTAATGTGTCACTATCTAAAGGCATTTTCATTATGTGTGTTCTTCATGGCACGTAGTATTTAAACCAAGAAGGGTATGTACATATATGTAAATGTAACAAATTGTTCCGTTGAGCTATGCATACTTTAAAAGTCGAACTCGTAATACGCGCGATTAAATATCCAGCATGAGCCAAAAAACCAAAAGGGATGAGCGAACGTTGCCTAAGAAAAGCATCTACGTAGTTGTCATTTTTGCTATCGATTGCGATTTCCGTGGAAGTGTCTGGCGATGGCAACAGGATACCCGATTTTAACGCGAAAAACCGCAAAAGAGACATTGGTAAAACGAAATAAATCACATACCAATTTGTTCTTTGTGGCCAGTGGGTTCGTTCTGAACCAACGTTTATCATCCCTGTCATTGAAAACTATCCTCCATAGGTTATGTGCCGATTGGCCTCACTTGTTAAGATATAGCAATCGCCTGACGTTTGATCATGCCCTTGCTATAGTGCTGATACTTTTTCATTTCCGTTTGTTTAGATAAAACGCCCATCATGTTCTATCATTAAAGCGTCGATTCCCCGTGTTTGGATCTAAGTTCTCTGGTGCCACTCTTACTTCAACTGGCTTTTTACTTCACTCGATACGCATCCAGAACTTTCTACTGCACACAAGCGAATGATGATCAGACCTACCGCTGCGTCCTTGCAATAACTAGCGGAAAGCGTAGTCAACGTGTAGAGAGGCGCACTCGCTCGCACTCTGATAACGCTTCATAATAATGAAAACAAATTGAGGAGAGCTCAAATCTCACGGGAATCGTTAGCCCCTGATCCTGGTCGTCGTTCCGGCTTCAGACACGCAGCGGCCTCAGCACGAGTCGAAGCCTCGGATTCGACAAGGCTCTCTCTTTCCCCTTCTTCTTCCATCGCCCCGTTTGCCGTTCTCCAGCGTTTCCCGTCGTCCCTTGACTTCCGCAAAACATAAACCCAGAAACGTGTCTGCCCCCTCACGACGACCCATTTGCTTTGCGTGCGGAACTGTCATCCCAGCACCGCACTGTCGAAGTAGCAGCCGACTAGGCCAGCCGTGGGCTTGTGGTTCGCGGCTCATGGTCGTCGTGTACGTAGTACACTAACACGGCCAAAGAGTCGGAGTTCACTGCTATGCGCATGCACAGTATTATTGCATGGACCGGCAGATGGTGCTAACTGCTCTGCGAGGATCGCCAAAAGGTTTGAAGAGAGCGAAAAACCTTCACGTAGAGCGTGTAGGTCTCAAGGGCACCTGAATAGGAAACGACTTTTTTTACGTTTTAAACCTAGTGGTTCCACTCCCTTCGTCTTCGACTACAACGTGCTCATGAGGCGCCCATTAGGCCTGTTACTAGGCGACAATAGAATATAGCGGTCACGCTTGGGATGAGTATGAACAGACCTTTTTCTTGTGTTTTGTTTAGAACCGAGGAATTCATAAAATTACACTAAACGAAGCTAAACTATGCACTAAACGAAGACGGCAAAATCTACGAAGTGATTTATATTTGACGACTGAGTTATAGAAAAAGCTGTGGTACCATGTATTTCTTGGCAGCATGACCTTTGACGACTGAGAAATAGCTTCAGTAATCTTTTTATATAACGTTCTTGAACACACGTATTAAACTTACGGTAAAATTCACTTTGGATCATCGTTTAATAAGGGACAGATGAATTGGACATATCAAGGTTACAAATATTGTATATTTTTTTACGTTGGACCGTAGCTAATAATTGGAGGGAGTCTCTACCACTAGCCATGTGCAAACTTACCCGATCGGCCCAAGTGGCCTTGAATGGTCTTCTAATAATAATAATAATAATAATAATAATAATAATAATAATAATAGCAAGTCTAATATTAATTAGGCTTTTCAGAAGTAGCACCGTATGCACACTTTTTATTTAAGATGCTGGGAACAGGTCTCTGCAGAACTTACTCGTATTTAATTGCTTATTGGAATAACTTTATAGGGTTATTGATCATCTCTGACATGCCAAAGAGAAGTAAAGGATGTCAGTGTCACAATCTGCGAAACATTATTTGAACTCCTTCTCTAAATGTATTCATTTATTGATACATCAGATACGTTTAATCAACCTCGAGGTTCGTATAGGCCAATAGACTGATTCGGTCCCGAAGCACGTACGTAACGGTGTTTAGAGCTAACATGGAACGCGAGGCTAGGGTCAGCGACGGATACGGACATGTCATAAGACATAGCATCGTCAGCAGAAGTCTTTTGATCAATTTTGTTTGACTTAGGTTGGACACATTTAGAGGATATGTTAGAACATATTTAGAGGATAGATTTCTCTATATATACCCCTTTCTGTAGAGGGCCTAAACTCTTTTATTCCTAAAAACCTTCCGATGGTCTAGATGTCATGGTAATTTTTGCAGCGTTACAATGTCGGTAAAAGCCGATTCTGTGGCACACATTCATGACCTGTCAAAGCACTTAATAGTTGTAATAGAATTGAGCAAAATTTAACTAAAAGTGCACTAACTTTAACTAACCATGCACTCTATTGGTATGTATAGAAAAAAATTATAGAATTAAAAAATTGCTCAAACAGATTATTCTGGCCCGGATTTCTGTGTGGAGATGCACCAAGGTCTACTTTCTTAGTCGAAATAGTTCAGTCTATATGTTACTAAACAGGGTGAGATCTTAGCCAAAATCTATATAAATATTGTTACTGTTTTGTTAGCCATCGAGAGTAATCGTGCCGGGCGGCGTACCGCTATGTTGGTATCTTTGAAGAAAAAGGTATAAAACGTTTTTTGGAATTTGCAAAAGGCACACCCTTATACTTAGGCTAGGCCGCTTTGCGCCAGACACGGTCGGTTGAATCGTATAAAACGTAGGTTAAGCTAAATTGAGCCTGCCCGATCCTGTCATCCACCTAATTTTCCCAAATCTATCGCTGCTATTCTGCTTGTGTATACTCTCAAGTGAGCGTTCAAAAGGAATAGCTTGCGCGTAGAAACCAAGATCATTGGACGCATCGCTCCATTCAAGAGAACGTTTGAGCTCTTGCAAGACATTACAGCGGCAAACCGGGGTTGACAGCACGAGCTAAACTATTCGAGGAAGTTATACACGAGGAAAATGGGAAAAACAGCATGTTGTTAGCCGGTTTTAATAATACCGGGGAGTATACCACGTACACATTCACGTGACTTGCGTGGCCGCAGTCCTACGTACACACTTTAGTAAATCCTTATGCGCCAATAATAACACAGATGGACTACCTCTATGCGTCTGAGACCCAAACAGAGTGTTGGCAGCTGCTTCGCTTTCAATACTCAGATTGCAACGATATTGAACAGAGCGTTTTGTCCAATTAGTTCGTCATTTTTGGACAAACCTGGGGAATGTCCGTATTGCTAAAAGATATGTTGTCATCCTTTAGATGAATAAAAACTATGACAGATAAGGATAGCGGCTAGCATTCAAATTGGCACCCGAAAAGTTATTAGTTATTTGGTATGACAGCAAGTTCGATAATCCTGAAACCTGCGTCCTGTGCAAGTAAAGGCGTTTGAATCTCCCTGGCTGAGTATGCGTTTAAAGCACGCACTACTGATGACTGGTAATTTTTTGTGTTAGGTATGTGAAACTTCCTTTCGGTGGGCTAAGGTTGTAAAGTCATGTACCGTTTGGTCTGTAATTTATGAATCGGCGAGCGACGGGCAGACCTACCCTAGCATTCGCGTACCAACAAACCGGTGCCCCTTACTACTTGGCTCGCGAGATAATTGATTTGTTTGGAAAAAGATGTGGTGCTTTGCACGAAAATTCAATTGCGGTGAAAGTCTTCTACGAGAATGCCGTACTTGAACATGTGTGAAAATCTAAAAGGCAGTTTTTACAAATAGAATTTTTTAAAAAATACACTTTAAAACTATTCATCCTAACAAATAATCTTCCCTTTTTACTAATATCTTGAGCGCGCTGTTGCTTAACTATAGTTAATTAGAGCACACGCAGCCGGAACGGCTGCCCATGACGGGGTGACTCGTGACAGAAGAAGCCACAACTACTGTTTCATTGCGCTATCGCCAGTGGCACAAAGTTAGAGCACGTAGTACATACAGAGGACGGACTTCGTTTCTTCCATTGGTCTCCTTTGAGCGGCAGCCTGGCTATGTTACTCTTCCCTGCGGGCTCCTGCGCAACGTGCGTCTTGTGCAAGAGGTGCAAATGTATTATCCTAAGGTCGGCAATGGGTCGCGCCTCATTGCACCGTCCGATAGCAGCTGCAGAAATTGCGATCCTTTACCTTCTGGAGATTGTCTCTCTCCACTCGCGTGTGGCCTCCGCCATTCTCTTTCGAGTCAAAGAGACCCAAGGACGTTGCTCTAGAAAGAAATAGTCGGCGTCTAGAAGCAGGTCGACCGGCAGGTAGCATTAAGCAAGCGAACCATCCTTATAGCTTCTCAAAGCAGACATTCTAAGGTTGCACAAAGAACCATTATGGTGAAAACGGCGACAGGGCAAGCAACGACAGAGCAGGGACAAACAACGACTTATACGCCGACAATAACAACAACAATAACGTCGGCGTCGTCAACAACAACAATGCTAATTCCCTAATTTCTGTACACCCTTCGGGGATGAAGCACCGATCAAAGCAGCGCACCCGTTTAACAATAATATCAATTTTGCCGATGTTTAAATTTTTTCATATTAAGCAATGCACTTCCGGTTTAAATATCTCGAGCTTATACGAATCAATCTTGCATATACCCTTGCTTATTTGTCAATAAAGTTAGTTGACTTCCTTAAAAGGAACATTATCTACACATACGACAAGTGTAATACTGTGGCAACACAGAGGTACCACATTTTTCAACAGTTATGGTCGACTCTGGTCATGTACCGGATGTGTTTATCCATGCGCAGACACGTGATAACCTCCTTCGAAGCTCATTTCATTGCAGATTAACAGAACAAATAGTTTTCTTAGCGCATGCGAACGCAGTGACAAATGAGTCAAATTTACGTAGCGGCTGCAAACTGCCAGACTGCGGTATTGTTGACGCTCATCAGCACATGCAGGAACGGTATTCAGCTGGCCGTACGTTTATTGATGTTTAGCGTGTAAAGTTACTACAGTTGAAGAACACGCTAATTACCACCCGGACGCTGTCCATGCTATCCTCGCTTGTATGTCGCTCGCATCTGACTTAAGTACTAGGCACAAGTCTGCATATGCGTAATCATAAGGATAAGTGAGCTGATATATCTGCTGTGAGAGAACTGATTCGCGAGTATCACGAGTGGTTTTAATAGATACACCTGCGCTTAGATATTGCTTCGTATGTTCGGTCTAGTGCTCGTGTACAATGTTTATTGGATTCGGCCGTTATGAGTGTAAGTATGCTACACTAAAAAAGCGACGCTTAGGTATAGATCACTCTTTTTTAAAAAAGCGAAAGGCAGATATCTTAAATTAAGCAATATGAAAAAAATGCTTAATAAAGCATTAGCTCCCTTCCAAAAAAAAAAGTTTAAACTTTAAAAGCAGCTTTCTGTATCTCTTGGCAACCATATAGTGGGGTCCATTTGAACAAAAAAAGACGATTATGTTGTTTTTTTGTTATGTTGTTTTTTTGGCTAATGTTAAGACATGCCACATTGATAGGCGGCTATAGATTGGAGCGCTAATGAGTTTTAAAATATTCTCACTTATGAATTGTTCAGCAAATACACTACGCCGTTGAGTCTACCGATGGGCTAGTGATAAAAATCGATCCAGTACCTCAAATAACACAAGAAATTCAGATACTGGATTGCCTTAAATCGTGATACAGCTCCATCAACAGTACCTTACTAAAAGCACTGTACGTTGTTCCATGACATGGCATTTAAAAACTGTTCTCTATACCAAATGTGAACGGATGTTGGTGAGTCGGTGTTTACACAGTGCAGTGCGTTGGAAGGATTAATACCGAGGAAAAAACGGAACTCATTGTAGTTTTTTTCAATGAGATTACAAGATTATTATTGCCCTTGAACAACATAGTTATGTTAGAACGTAACTAAGTATAAAGCATCGATGGTAACTTTTTTCTATGCAAACCATTAACCCTTGACCTTCAACGAGATCTATTTCGAATTCGTATCGAGTACCTCTCCCGCTTGAGATATACATACGCACACACATTTAATATTTTTAGTTCGGCTTTTCCCTCGCTTACTTCAGAGCGTTAGTCTTTCAAGCTGCTTTGCTATTCTCACATCTCTAGCCCCACGCGTCCACTACGCTCGACCATTTAATAGAAACACAAATAGTAATAGTAGCACAAAAGGTGGCAATAGTACTGATCTTACAGTGTTATTGTGTATGATGCAACGCGTTGTCAACGCGAAGTAGGGGAGGAGGGGAGAAGCCAGTGTATAGAGGACGTGAGCTCTGGAAGAGAAGGGGATGGGTGTAAAATGGGTGAGTGCAGGAGTTGTTAAGATGTCTGCGTGGGTGGACTAACGGTTAGGGACTTTACCCATTTGCGGCCGACGCGCCAACGAATGAGCAGACTAAACGTAAACATTTGTGAGGCGCATACCTCTCTATCTCATTCTGAATTTTCTCCTTCTTATCTCTCTCTCTCACTCGGTCTCTCTTTCAGTTGCGCACCTTAGCTCTCTTACGTTCTCTAAGCCTCGCTCCACCCTCCTTCTTTTGGCGGATGACGAAATGGTAGTTGCAAGCTTCCACTTCTTAGCATAAGAGAGCGGAATTTAGGGGCATGCGTCTGTTCGTGAATGAAACTGTGTGTGCGTCGCTATAGTTACTACACTGTGAATATACGTTTCGCTGTGAATATAGGTACTGCTGAACGGAACGAATGTCATCTCACAATGCCCCGTATGTACACTGCTTTGAATGGACGAAACAAACAACATCGTCGCCGCTGCCGTCACTGCTGGCGACGTCGAAATGCTGTGGAGGACAGCGCATATATTCCTCCTCTTCGTTCTCCGTCTTTTCCACAATCTTGATGCTGATGAGGGAGAAAAAGGAAGTGCGACAAGGGCCGTAGCAACGGCAGCACTTCAGACGAGAACGAGCCACGACCGTGCGCTCGTAGCCGTGGTGGCTTCGTTGAACGATGGCAAGGTGAAACAAGAGTTCTCGACGACAACGCCGAACTCGACAACCCTCTTACCCCTTCACCGTTCTTTCCCTATTTTTCTCTCGTCACGGCCTTTGCTCTTGTTGCCGACGACGTGCACTGGGTCCATGGCGTCAAAGCGCCTTCTTCGCTAGGCCAATAACGAACCAGCAGGCCGTTCCATGGTTCACAAAAGCCATTACCCCTCTACCCCTTTTAGTCTCACCGATAGTATGCCAATGGACAACGATATCTTCTATTATTTACCAATGCACCGATAGCGGCATCGTTGGTGGCAAGTTAAGTAACAGGGCGACAGGCCCGTTGGTAGTGACGGCAACAGCGGGTAGGTCTATTTATGACAGTGGCTTAGTCTTCCATTAAATTTGTTGCTATTGTCGACCTTCATGTTGTCGCCGTTTGCCGTTACCGTCGTCATTGGCCAATACTGATTATCCCCCTCCTCCTCATCACTGATGCCATCAGATCTCATTAATACCACAAGCGTGTCCACAGAGTGTAATTAATCGTTATCAAAATACAGGAACGACTTGTGAACGGGAAAAAATAAGCAAGGTAAGGCTATGGAATGGAAAGCGAGGAGAGCCAGCTATCCTGCCTTATTCTGGAATCCATTATGATTTTGCGCTGCCTTCGCTATCCGCGAACGGAACAGAGAAAACTTTGTCATCTGTTAGTAAAGGAACGTCATATGCATGTTAAGAAGCTCAGGTATCTTTACACGAGAAAAGAATGTCCACAGCACATTTTCAAAGACTCAATTCATATATTTAAAAATATCCTTAGAGTTTTATAATGCTCCCTGTGTTTTTTCAAAACTAAACTCAAATGTTAGTACACGTTATTAAATTTCTACTCTATCTTCTAGTGCCTTTATTTCCGCAACTTCACGGTGGAACCCTAGCTCCGTTTATTTTGCTCATTTATCCGATTCGAGGAGCACCTTCCATTTATCAAAAATACGTTATATTAGGGAAGGAAAAACAAAATATTATCTATAGCAATGCACAAATACCGAATAAATGGGTACACAGACAAAGTTTTACAATATGTTTAGCCGCATGGACTGAGACGTTGCTCACAATAAGAAAATTTATGGTGCTCTTGCTCAATGAATAATACCAGTTTCTACGTGCGCTAAGCGGTTGTGAACATTAAACGTTTTTGCGACACCGATTTTTTATAGCAACAAACATTCGACTCTATACTCGGCTCTAGACTCGTTATCCCATCAGTTTGCTCTGAATGTACGATTAGAAAAATATGAAAATGTCACATGCGTGCTATCGAGATTTCGTTCACGTTTTCAAATCAGCAACGAACGTTGCATAGGATAATAATCTAACTAGCGTTAGACTAATTAGAATTGTAAGCGTCATTGCCACGGAAAGCCTAACTCATCCGACTAGGTGGCTCCTTATCGTGCAAACGATCCTACGCCGACTCCTTGCCCAGGGTTGCACTAACTTGCTCCTTTTCATGGTTTCATGGACGTTTCTTCTAGTGCGTAATCGTATTACACCCGCAGACTAAAGGGCTATCCACAGCCTGTGGCCAGTGGAGACTGCTCATCATAGTCCTTTGCACATTTGGGGTTTTGGCGTTCGAATTCGACTTGCGGAACATATAGCCACCCTGGATGATTTGCCATTAAACCTACCGGCGTAAGTGGATTTATACGCTTTCTTTATAACATAAACACCGCCTATATCTATTAAGACATTGCCCACCTCCAGAGCCCATCTTCGTGGAAGGCCCTGTACTGTCTTAATTTTTGAAGAATGCCTGAATCACTAAATGCTTAGCCATTCTTGCTGTATTTCATGTACGTCTTTAGCAAATTCTGAACATACATCGTATAAACACTATCAACGTCTACGGAGGCCTAGATATTTTTTCTAAAAACATAGATAACTTCGATAAGATATTCTTAGATACCTAAAATATAGATGATAGGCTAAAATCTAACAGAAGAGCGAAGACCGTTTTAACTGCGTTTAATTGCGCACACTGAATGTATACCCGAATGACCTTTGGAAAATCTGAGCAAGCTTACGCGTTTTTAAATATGTACAGTAGTTTTTGAAATATCTACCAGAATACGGTGTCAATATTTACCTAGATTTCATACGATGTTTCAGACTGAGGCCACTGAAATGCTTCGAGCGACAATGGAAATTTATTCTAGAGCCCTAGATTAACAAGAAAACCAAGACTCTGAGTGATCCTTCCCACCGTGCCGCTCTCTCTAAGTGATTTTGATTTTTCCGTGCATCGAGTCGCCGGTGCGCATTACTCGGAATTCTAGTTCTTCAGAGAAACTCTAGATAACGGAATTACGGATAATAACACGAAGTACATGGCCATCCAAGAAGGTACCCCCAAAAAACCGGCTTTAGCGTGTTGAATCAAAGCTACCTTTTTTGAAGCTTTTCCAATTTCCAAGAAGCATATCTTACAACTACGTCTATCTAGTTACTCATCGAAGTCCAGCAAATGTGCTAACTGGATCTAGTTAATATTATTAACTACCATTTTTTGTTTATAGCATCTCAGATGGAGTGAAAAAACGTAAGGTAGTCTTTAGTCGTGCCAACAGCAAGAGAATTGCTCAAGAAAACATTCGATTTTGGCCGTTTGGGCAAGACATATATTGACTATGTTATCAAGTGATAAAAGGGCGATAGTGGCTCCTCTTCGTCCACCGATAGTTAGAGTTGATGACGCACCAAAAAAAGTGCTACATGACAACGCTTCCCTTTTCTCGCGATCAACGAAGTAATTATGATTGCACTTAATTTACACGTGGCGAGTTGACATGCGGAGTGGCCAGCTTATATGTAAACGACGCAGTGAGTATTGAAGCGCAGGACGGGATGAACAAGCAAGCAATCGTGTTTAGGCGAGCAATTTTCTTTCTGCGGGGCGAGACTACTGCACCAGGTGTCAGGACCAGCCGGAGTCCTCTTCGTTCATTTGTTCTTTGATCTATTGATCTGAGGAGCAAGCGAGCTTCGTTTTCTTAGAGCTTGCGCTGATGAGTGAATGCTGCATCTACCAACTTCATCTTTATTGTACTTAGTTGATCTGACTCGTTCTACGCTGGCTTGCCCAAGTGAGATGGAAATTTACCTGCAGAAAGGCGGGCTGTTAAATAGGACAACGAGTTAAAGAGGACGACGAAGCAGGCAGTGATGGGCGAAAGACAGGTCCGGTTCTGCCTGTTTAACATCGCTCTCAAATTGTTAAGGAGAAGAGGGCGAAAGGGAAAGGCAGACGACGAAGTGGCTGTAACGCAAAAGAGATAACGCAGAAGTAGCAATTTTACGGAGAGAAAATCTCAACAAATGCTCGGCTGGTCGGGTTTGCAAGTCTCATGGACTTAAGCTGAAGAACACAACAATACAAGCTCAAAAGCTCAAAGACGCCTTGGCTTTCAATCAGGGGGTCTCGTTCTTCTCGGGTAGAGAAAGTTTCGCTCGAGTTAGCTTTCGATGCACTCTCCCTCCGATTAGCTTAAACTTTTTCTTCTCGTGAAAAGCAAGAAGAAGGTTTTCTGTCGCCCTTCCTAGCCCTAAAGACGACGCCCTTTCTATCTTTTTTGGACCTTCAACCACCCTTCATGCCCTTGTGCCTGTTCGTGTCGCGTGCGCCGGCTCGCAGTCGGTTGTGCAATGCAGCGCCTGTGCGTACAAGTGTGGACAGAGCACTTTGAACTACTGCTACCACCACTAGCCGCTTCACTTCTGTTAGAAGAGACAGCATCGTGGACGCTCTTTTTTCCCGGCATGTGCGGTGCCTTTTTTGAAACTCCGCACCAGCTGGCATAGCAGCCACCTCGTCCAGTATATATATATATATATATATATATATATATATA
>MNPL01000386.1:0-25793 GCA_002081605.1 Tropilaelaps mercedesae
GAAAAAATGTATCCCCCCTGTACTGTACACGTTTATGGTGGCAGCGATAAAGTATGGTTGGCGTCCTCCACCGAAGAGAAACTCAATTTTATGTTTGACTGTACCAGATGATTAATTCCAGCCCAACTCAGAGTTGGTATTGCGCAGCAGCAAATGCGACTCAGATGACAAGCGGATTGAGAATAGCCGAGAATCTGGGTGTTCAATTTGAAGGTCGTTCTCTGAATAGGTCAAATTCAATCGGGCGACATGGATCTGAAATGATCTAAATTTAATAATGCTGACACATGCTGACGTCGCCAGAGCAAAACTCGATAGAGAATTATATATATGACACTTATATATATATATATATATATATATATATATGACACATATATATATATATATATATATGTGTCATTTCCCGCAATGATGAGTGCTGGCCGAAAGCTCCATTGACGTCATCGCCGATTACCTTCAGCGAAACACGTTCTGACAGCAGTCGGCAGAATGTTAATATTAGACGATGAAGATACATGCCCAAGTTCTCTGTCCGATTCCCACGCGAATTTCTCCAAAAGCTCTCAGAGAACTAGAAACGTCCGCCTGTTTTTGCCAGGCAGGTGAGCGACTGACCCATCGAGTGCTTACATGGAGAGACTGATCTTGAACGCCATTCACACCTGAGATAAAGCGAATTGCTTCTCTGATATTGTAATTGATGGCCTGACAGGTGGCCCGTGCATGCGTGCCAAGCGCCTCCCGCCAACAAGCATCGGGACATCATCTGTCTTGCCGGAGCGTCAGTCGACAGGGCAAATCCGTCATATCGCAGGTAAAGCGAAATGAAATGCTAGCCTGAAATAATCAGCTCGGCCGATGTGAGCTTTCAACGTTTATAGTCGCCGTAGAAAACGATCGCTAAAATTTCACATCGACCGGTATCGTCTCGGTGAGCCATCTTTCAGCAGAACCGTGTCACTAACGTTTTGTGGCCTTGCCATACCGTTTTTATTCGTTGACGTAACATTGATTCAATGAAGATTGATTCAATCACGCTTCTTCACTCGCTTTGCAAATTATTCAACTATGAACGTTACGTACAGTCACTTATCCAATCGGAATATTGATCACCATCCAGTGTCGATGCGTTCTCGGAGTGTGCGCGTGTTCTATGGCAGGGACGCCTCGAGCATTCCGGAGCAAGGCCGCTATAGGTGAGCGACAAATTCACCGTCTGGCCGTCGTATAGATTCAAATAGAAGCTCGTCGAACGAGGTACCTTCATAATAGAAGTGACCCTAGCTGTATCATTAACCTGTTTTGGCCCTACCAAGTACTTGATTAAACGTTAATTATATTGCAGACCTCTACTGGACACCCACCCTGTGCACGTCTTAACGCTTGAGTTCTTGACACAAACGTCCCGTTAGCATTCGATGCATTTCCTGCGGTTAGTCGTGTTCAATAGCTTAACGGCGGTTTACCTCAGTGGAAGAACGCGCTAGCATACAGCCCCAGCAAAATGACAGGGGTCTTAGTTCCCAAGTACAAAATAGTTGACTCAAAGGTTTTAGCTATCGCGTCAGGTACTCCCTTTTTCCGTACTCATTTTTTTCATAGTCTTATGTTATTAGGACAGCATGAAGCCACGGGTCAGGTCGATGGGTCGGCTTTGCCGTCGCAGATCAGAACCTATTAGCGTAGGAGGTTTTGGGCATTGGACCTTCTCTTCATCGTCTATATTAACATTCACTCGGCGGCCGTCAGTGCCTATTCCGCAGGTTAAAGTGGTCAGTGATGACGTCGACGCAGGGCCCGGTCGACACTCGTCGTAGCAGGACATAAAATCGCTAATGATGGCCTAATGGTGCCTGGTGATGTCCGGTTGGACGGACCTGCCGCGAGGTCTTGTCTCTCACGCAGGCCAGCTGCGCTGCAGGCGCTCCTAGATGAGCCATGCTTTTTGCTGCAGGAGAAAGTCACCCCATTAAAAAAGCGGACCCACGTGAACCGACTCGCCTCAATTGAGGCTCTACCGTTCGTCAGGACATCAGTATCCGACATTTTGGCTTGCGTTTTCGCCAGGATGAAAGCCCTTGGCGAGGCTTTTCAGAAGCACGCACAGGACGCCAGTTCTTCGGATCGCACGTGCACTTCTTGAAGCATTACCAGGCAGTTTCTTTCCGTTTCGACAGTGCAAATATTTAGGCCACGTAGGATGAAACCTGATAAAACAGATTGTCTCCTTGTTACTGGTGTTGCCACAAACGTTTTAGGCGTTGCTTCACACGAAGGAATGCTTCTATCGGTCATCCTTTGCCATGGTTTGGATAACCTGAGACTGACTTGTGTGGCAGGAATGGTTTACCCGTGAAAATTAAAGATCTGCGGGGACACTGAGACATGATAGTAGCGTTGACAACGCCACCACGAAGTTAAGGACAAGAATGCGCACAAAATACGGACGGAAAAATTTATGTCGTAAGAAGCCGCATGCAACTGTGGACCATACTTGATGATGCGTCGAGAAGAGGGCTAAAGATGCAGAAAATTCAAGCTCCGATTGAAGGTCTTGTAGTTAAGATATTTCGCCATTTTTATTGATACGTTAATATAGGTAGTTTAGTTCGTTTAGCCCCAGGTACGATTTGTTCTCTAGTATTGACACTTATGAAACAACCTTTAACAACGATTATCCAAGACGACATAGAAACAAGTGTCTATTCTATCTTTTCATTTTTAAATAACACTTACACAACCTACACTGCTTGAAATGCGCCGACGGAAACTACGATGGCCTATACTAAGCAGTGAGCCATTCCGATCACAGTTATACATGTCCTCCACGTTTCCCGTCAGTTTCCACCGAGAAGCCCGGCCATTCACCCACGCCAATACAGAGGTTTCATAAGCGCGCACTGTTCGTATCATATTTACTTTCAATTACAATTCACAGGATGGGAGTTTCGTAAACACCAGGCAATCGAAGAGCTTCCAACAATAACACCGGCCGACAGTGCGAGAGCCACCTCGTCTACGAACTTTTTGTGACCTAGTCTAGCTCGTTTCGTGCTTTGCCTGGAGCTGGCGCGAGAGTAAACCCCTTCGTCAGTCTAGCGGTCCAGGTGGATCTACATAGAAGCCGATTGCAACGACGACAAATCATCTTGTTCGTAAGCCGCTCCAATGGCCGTAACGAGTTTACCCAGGCCCTTCGGTTCCTCTTCCACCAGGGCTTTCAGCTCGGCGGTGTTCACCTGGCCCCGTGCAGCTAAGCTGTCTTATACTACAATTTCTCCTTTTTTCGTACACGCATAGAAGAAAAAAATGTTCCTCTCAGGAGTGTCCAACAAATTCTTCTAGTAATAAACATAATAATAATAATAATAACAATAAACGACGTAGGTGACATTTTCGAGTCAAATAACATTTATACCTAAATAACAGTGCAGCAACAAAAAAGCAAATCATAATGTGAAACAGGCCTACATCTTTTCGTCGAAACCTCGTTGAAGAAACAGCTCAATCTTTTCTATATAGGCAAAGTAGAAGACGAAGTTTTGCTCAACTGCATGGACTTGGCGTTCTTGGGTACTTCGGTCCACATACTTGAGAAGGGGCGCTCGCTATGAGAGGACCTCTGCAGAGAGATTTTGCTGCAACGTGAGTTGGCCATAAACGTACGTTACCGGCCGGTCGAAATTCCCCGATTCGAAATCTGCGCCGTTTCGGCAATGTTTTGCTCTGACGTAAGAGTAAAGGCAAAGTAGAAACTGAAAATGAATCATCTACAACGAATGCCACGCCGACGCCGCACGCCGGTTCAAGTTGGCGTATTACAACGCATTGTCCAATAGCGCATAGAGTAATTGTCGATCAGAAATGCCGCGATAGCTTACAAAACGCAATCAATGTCCATACAGTACGTGTTTGTGTGTGCACGTGTCCGCCTGTTATGGCGTGCCTATGCCATTTGGCCGGCGAGGTAATGGCTCAGCCTGAAATCAGGCCGTAAGACTCAAAGAAGGGCCCCCGTTAGAGGATGCACCCGCCGCCCTCGGTCGTTTACTTAAAAAAGGGCGCTACTGACACGACTGAGCACCGCCAAGCGAAAGGGAAGAGCTACCGCATAGAAGATAAATTCAGCCGGAACTTCGAGCAGAAAAGACGAAATCCGGACGGAATCTCGCCCCACTGGATGCGGGGGTCAAACGCAACCTTTGCAATCGTTTTGATATAGAGAGATATCGTAGGAGCTGGAGATCATGCCAGTCACTTCCCGCAGCGTCCAACCCGCTCGCCACAACCTCTTCCGGCATCAACACTCGATTTCGACGGCCGATAGATGAAAGCACGTTCCTCTAGACGAGAACGAAAGGCGACATTTTGTTCCGGAGGGCCAAGAGCGCCTTGGCACCCGGAGGAAAAGGAGGGGCGGCGATGAGAACTGGCCACCCCAGCAGACAGGGTGTTGCCGAGGACAAGAAGTCAATCATATGGTGGGCTGCGACGAGTTTGTGGCCGGGGGCAGGGACAGAGGGGCTAGCTTGGCGCTGCGTACAACTACCAATTGACGATGCGCGCAGAGATAGTCGAACGTGGACAGATTGTTAAAGTAAATGCCATGGGCATAGATCGAGACTGCAAAAAGCGGTAGAACGGTGGGCTTGACGCATTGTTGTTGAAGGGGCACTTTAGAGGAGATGAAGGGATATACCAGCTAAATGTGCATTGTCTTGTCGCTCTGTCATTGCTACTCGGCAGTTGTTTGTAGCCAATCTTATAATAAAAATGCGCCATTGCATCGTTTTAGCGTTAAGAATATGCAATACAGATCATAGTAGAACTGTTGTGAAAGGGCTTAGACGGCAACGCAGGTAATCCGTAACTTCGGACCGACGCACAAAGGCGAGCACAGTTATCATAAAACGCGATGCTCTGCTATTTCGGGCGTAAAATCGCAGTACAGCTTCGAGCTGGTTCAACAGACGTCGCAAGCCGGATAGCTTACGCGGCTGAATACAGCCGGGAGGCAGAAAAGCTGTTTTGGAGGATTCAGGGAAAACTTTTCGATGTTAGCGTTTTCACTCTCTAAGACCTCGCGCGCGCGAGTGTCACTCTACAGCGGTGGTGTCCGCCCCGATCTTGCATATGCAAGCGACGAAGGCCTGACCTTCCACTCGGCATGGCTACCCACTCTACCTTAAGCCCTCGTCCCACGTTCGGAGTAACAGAGCCGCAACTCGAGCAAGATGATACTTATATCCGATCTTCGGCGAAGGACATCTCGGCAAGCTCACTCTGCTATGCGTTAACATCTTGGTGAATCGGAGGTCTATGAGCGCAAAACGAAGGGGGAATACGTCAGCTGAGCTTACATCCGCGTAGGATTGATGAACCGTTTGAATCTTCTTATCCTCATAGAAAAGAAGATAAGATCAGCCTAGCACGAGCCTAAAGAATGATGACGGCTAGATTAATCCGTATTGACGCTAGAGAATTCCCGTTCAACACTTGCCCCATCGCTGACCATGGCGATATGCACTCACAAAAACAGGAACGCATGTTTTTTATGGACATTATGATCAACTTTAGAGCGTTTTACCGACTTTAGAGCCATCAAGCTTCAATATTTTCTGTAAAAATATAATCATTCGGATAAAATGTCTACTCCTTTGAAGCTATAACGATAGCGTCTGAAGAATTTTTGTTTTCTCAGAACACTTCATGTTTTCCATTCATATGAACTCGCACAATAAGCGGAACGGTTAGCGAAACTATTTCAACGTGGATCTACCGCACACCTCACGTGACATCACAGCGACGAACATTGCCTACTCATGGCTACGTAGAACAGCAGCCAGCAGCGTACACAAAGGACGTGAGCCCCCATCCGCGCGCAGCACTTACCTGCCGGCAGTTGGATGATATCCAAAGAAAACATTGGAGCTTCGTCTGTTGATCTCTGTCGTTCGTGCGTGCAGCGCCGGCCACATCGATTTCGGCTAGCCGGAACGTCCGTAGGCAGTGCAGCCCCCCTTGCCGGTGTCGGTTGGGCTGCGCGTCGAAACTTCGAGCAGAGAGAAGAGGTTTTCTGGCGAGGAGATACAAGCGCCAATGCGCCGAGCAGGAGCCGAACTTTCGGCTAGGATCGGGACGTACTGGACCCGGCACGTCGCGTCGTCTACAGAATAAAAGCATTTCGACAACCTCTTCGGTCTGTCTTCCAGGGCGCCTTCGCCACCTTTCGGTGCGTCGGGGCCCCGTCTAACTCTGTTCCTCTACAACGGTCCGCCTTGTCCCTAACTCCGGCTTCCGCTGGCGCCCTGCTCGTTACTTTTGTTAGGCTACCCGATGGCCCAGTTGCTGCGCAAGGCATTCAGCGTTTCGTTTCTGTGCATGACAACAGTAGCCGCGACAACAAAAAACAGAGTGCCGAAGAGCTTCACTTGAGAAAGGCGGCAGCTACGCTCAGCGGTGTGCCCTTAGCGCCTCCTCCTGCTTGGAGGAGGCGCAAAAAGAACGTTGAAGTAACATTGCCGGCCATAGAGAAGGGAGAAACATTAGTCTTTTCGTTCGTGGAAAACGAGATGGCCATTACATCCAGCTGAAAGGGAAGTAGACACAGAATACATCATGTATACATGTATATATATAGATATATAAACATTGTCCTGAACACACATGTACATATCTGTGCTGTACGATGTGGGAAAATGGCATCTCACAGTTCCTTAGAACGCAAGTGACCCTAACTATTTCCCATCTGGATAGTGGCCCCCACGCTCTGTTCGGTACCATAGGATACAATTATGGGTTTACTTGAGAGTTTCCTTTAAATTAAAAGGACTACAGTGAATTTGGCGAAACGCAGAAGAAACGTCCGATAGAATTTAGGCGTAATTTTACAAACGAACCCTTGACGTTCACAGGGCTAGAGATTGTCGAAGCTACCATATTGCTATTTTAATATTGTTGGAAGCGCTAATAACATCTTACCCAGTCGCAAAGGTGTAACTTGCAGTTAAGTTATATATATATATATATATATATATATATAAAGCAAGAGAACGTCTCATGAGGGTGTGACGACAGAATCAGTTCGTCTGAGGTCATAGGCCCGCGTGTGCTGGATGTGACCGCTCAAGTATAACTTGATTTTATGACGTAAGTTTAATCGCTTTATGTATGCCAAACGTCCAGGAACATTTTCGCTCGTCGCATAGCCAAGAGAGAGAGACATAGAAGAGGGGAGAAAGATAAAAAGCAAGTCATTGTATCATCTGCCAGCATTTTAACAATACTCGTAACTAGGCTTCGACATTAAATCACTGCGGGTATTGACTATGTGGCCAAGCCGGTTAAGATAATGACGCGATTCGTTGCGCGAGGAAATGCTCCATCGGAAAGAAGGTTCGAAGGCAAATCGTTTTACTGTATCAGATACTCGCTACATTGTGTACGGCGGTCTTATCTCGGGAACGGAATCCTCTTTGCACTCGGCAAAGCAGAATCGCATTGCCCCCTCAGATGCTGGCTTTGAGTGGAACATTGCCACCTCCGGTCGGCGAAACGGTGGCCCTATTCATTTTGTCACATGATCAACGTAGAATAGGAGCGCGCAAGAGAGATTTCATTTTGTGATTGCATTTATCCATAGCGTTCGAGATTCTTCGAGACGAACCGTTACAGACACCGAGTTGCACCTGATTCCTCGTTGCGCTTCGAGTCGATGTAAATGTTTAACGTGGAATTTATTATTATTAACTTAAAATATATGAATAAGTATACGGGATGTCATATCCGAAATTGATTTTTAAAATTTTTAAGAATGGAAAGATTTATAATTTTTTGAGTGCTCGATAGTGTTCCCTTCGAGTTTGGATCTTTCAATCTTTTTTGTCAGGGAAGTGGCGTAAACTGACAACGTTGTTTGCGTTTAATTGCCGTTGGTTGTAATTATTTTTCACATGTTTAGGTTCATTTCTAAAACACGAGACTCAATCAAATATGCCATTTAAGTTTGTATGACTTTTATATCTAAAAAAACGTCTTTTGCTGAGTACTAACTTGTTTTTATTAGTCTCAACGCGAAAGAGGGCTTTTTTTCTACAGGCCCTTCCGCCTATTCCGTTAGTGTACATAAACAGAATTGTAGTGTACTTGAAATAATAAAATAGATAAAAAATCCTGATATCGTTAACCGGCGAACTTTGCAAAGATATAATATCTGCTATACGAAATTTTGACTGTTTCCATAAAAGAACAGATGAAAAAAACCTCAACCACCACAAACGATTTACGAACACTGGCTTATTTGCTGGCTGTTTAGGCAAATACATTAAACGGTACCGAAGTTAGATCCCGACTAAGGGTGTTAAGGATATTTGCGCGTTTGCGAGTTTTATCCACAATTTTATCCAGACCCAAACCCAAGTTTTATCCAGAATTATCCACAAATGAGTTTTTTAAACTCATTTGTGGATAATTCTGACAGATAGCGCTCAAACTATTTTGTTTATATGTATATTTATATTATCAAACTATACTAGGGCATTTCATTTCTGTGCATATGTAATTGCTATTATTTTCTATTGCTACTACTTTCAATTTTTTTTAATTTTTCAACCAACTAATAGAAATTGCTATGATATTTTTGTAAGGCTCTATTGTGATATAGTAAGTTCACATTGTGCCCATTCTGTCTTCTAGCACTATTTTTTCTGAGAACGAAAACTTTATAAAATACCCCATTTCGTCAGCAAGCCACGTATGCCTTGTATTCTATTCCTTGTATTGTATTCAATCAGTATGAAATAATTTTAAATTACCGTGTAAGCTCCGTACGCACGGTGGTGGCCATGAACGCAGCGAGATCACGTCAAGTTGTTAACGCACCGCGCGACCAGGTCTGAACCACGGCCTACATCCAACTTTACGGAAAACGGATCGGGCCGCAGTGACTTCAGCTGTAGCCTCTGTAACTGATCACGCGTCCACTGCAGACATCGTGGCTGGCGTCCACAATCACCTGTCGTTGCGAAACACTCATAGTTGAACAAGGAGCAAGAGAACAAACAGCCGCCACCGTTACCGTCTTCCCACTCACTTTGCCATCCAATCCCATAGGGGATTTTCGAAGCACCGAAGGCTATGGCCCTCAGTCGGCTGAGGTCTCACGTCAGCGATGACTTGAACCCCGCTCGTTCTCCACCGCGACGAAACCGAAAGTGGCGTTCCGAGGAACGCTCCGACCAGCGCGCTCCCGACACCGTCGACTTCGACATTGTGCATAGGGCCTGCGAGAGGGCGGCCTGCACGGCTAATGAACACATGCATGCATGTGGCAATGAGTGTTATCATGCATGGAGATCCGCTCGCGTGACCGTCTGCGTCCAGCGCACATTTCTACACTCTGCGCTGTTTTTCTACGACCAGACGGGCCACAAAAGTTCGGATCCCGAATAAGTAAACAGCTTTCGTGGCGAGCCAGAATCGCTCTCGTCCCTCTTTATCGCCTAGACATACGACAAGAGGAACTAAACCGTTCCCAGCCCTGTTTATTCAGCAGGCCATGTTTGACCCCCTCCCTTGTGAGCCGTAAAAAAAGCCTGATCCTCGATTACCTTCCACCTATTTATCTCCCGGCACGAATATTGTTTAAGCATTGATGCCCCACGTCCGCTGTGGGGTGCGGTAGCCGCACGTTGATGCTGCGAAAAGCACCTACGTACGCGAATTTTACAGCCGTCCGCGAAAAAGGAGCGATGCTCGTGAGGGAAGATAAATGTGTGAAGATGTTTTCGTGGTCTTATTCGTCGAGATACGGCAATTTGCTTCGATGAAGGCTTCGGTAGGCGCCGATGCAGAAAACGCTTTTTGCGAACTTTGCTTTAGCCTTGGCCGCCATAGGGAAATCTCTACAAGGTCACGAGTGTGAAAAGAAATAGCCCAATGATACCGTTAACATGCCCCATGCATTCATAGATCTTCAATATATAGACCCAGAGAGGTACAGCTGTGTAGAATTTAATAACAGAAATACCCCTCCAAATACGCAGTTGCGCCGATTCGTTCGAAAGAGTATGTTCGCCCTATGTGTCTAGAGACGCTGTTCTTGTCTGTAAGATAGAATTTTGACCCCGCTTGGGTGTACCGGTGGACGCGTTGGCCTTTTCGTATCAGCCGAACTTGAGTTGGCGATCACTTTTCGTTTCTCCTGCCACCGAAAAATTCGAAACATTCTTTTTTCATCTACGTTAGCCAACATCTTGCCACGTGTGCAACTCTGCTGTCGCATTGCCCGTACCACTGTTCCGAGTTCGGCCGACCGGGGATCTAACACGCAGGATGAAAAGAGCTTTGCCATGTCTGACTCACTCTATAAAGACCGTTCATCGTGTCCCTCCTGACGAAAAGCTTGATTTTATACGGATCGCGGAAAAGTAGAAAGGCAGGTTCTTCGTCGAAGGACGACACCAGCCAACGAATGGAGTATTGGTCATTTCTCTCGAACGGACAGCCAGGCCAGAGCGACCGTAAAAGTCCAGCCCCCGGGGGTTCAAAGCGACATCAAGGGCGAACAAGCACCTTACGAATTCGTCCCACGCTGAATCTGGTGAAAAGAGTGCGCAAGAAAGGTCGCTCGCCAGAATCCGAGCAGAAAACGGAAGTGAAGTCACTTGAAGAGGACAGGTTTTAACGAAGCTCTCCAAGACAAACGGCAAGAACGGGGTGTAGCATGTACGCCTACGAGAGGCGCAAATCAACTGACCCGTCAAAATTTCATGGCGAAGCGTCAACTCCATTTGTTCGATGTGCAGAAGTCGCATTTGACGCTAACACACGCCTCGTATGTGGGCGAGACACCTTAAAGGTGTTCGTCTGCGCAGAACAACCTCGACTGCAATTCTGGCCATCACGTCGAACGTGCCTGAGTGCTTAGATAGCTCTAACATTTGGTTCGCACACGTCGGCACGGTTTTTATTCTCTGCTCGGCCGGCCGAAGTGGACATCGTCAGATCGACTGAAGTTGACACTTCGAACAATGACCTGAGTACGTACCAGGGAGCTGATGTGCTATCGGTGTCACAGAGCAGATATACTCTATTACGAACTGTAGGAACGAAGAACTGTAGGAACAAAGGTGGAAGAAAAGGGCGTCTGAATTGACGATATCATTAGCGTTGAATACATCTACCGGAAATCCGCGACCGTCAGCTGTGACCGGTTCTATGCTCTCGAGGCCTACACTGAACTGACCTGGTAGACAACAAGCGTCCGTCACCTAAATTGATTTCCAGGGTAAAATTAGAATAGATATACGCATAATAAGCAATCCAGCAGTTGTTTCCAGCAATGAAGTGGCGTCCTCTGGTGAGTCTTGAGTCAGTCAAGGTTACGCCGAGATTCAGCTCGTGCACCACAACCAGGCTAAACCTGGCAGGGCCGGTCTCAAGGGTAGGTCTCGTTCGGGTTGAGGCATGGCTGGCCAGTGATTCCGTGATAAGCTAAGCTGACTTTGCCACGATGTCGCCGAGGACTAACTTAGCTTGCTTGGAGACCGCTGATAGCGTAGGTCCGTCTCTGTCGACAGAGTTGCTCGACGTAACGCAACGGGGAAGAAAGTTCAGCGTTCGCCGAACACCAACGAATTTAGTTCAGCCTTCCGGGGTAAATTTCGCACGCGTTTCATGCAGCGTGGAGAACAAAGTTTGGCCCCACACGCTAAAGTACCCTCAACTGCCGGTCAAAGTTTTTGTTACTATGGCAAGTTGCATCGTTCTTCCCCTTAGCGAGCAAGGTATAACTCGCTTGTGAACGCCTCATTGACAGTTGCCCCGTGTTTCGTAGACGAACTCCATCGTGTCTCGAGTGGCGAGTACGTTTCGTTGCGTGTGCTTATGTCTCCAGCTGGGTACGTCGGTGGTGCTGACAACGGTTGTAGGTAACGGCGTAGCGGCTGATGTTGACCTGTTTGGGGGTTGGTGTTGAGCGGACAGGACACATGGTGGGCCTACGGCTTGCTGTTACACTGGCTTCTGCGATAATGATTCGTGCCAACAGCTAATCCTATTAACTGAACGCGTCGTGAGGGGGCCGTCCGCCCCTGTTGTTGGCCTCCTGCTGGGACTGTAATGAGCCGGTCAATAGACACGGGGGAGACGTACGCCATTGTCAAGTGCGGTGGCGCAATGCAAGGGCGAGCATTGTCCCCATGAGAGACGTGTGGCCCCTCCTTCCTCCCCCTGAACTAAATGACGCTGCCCGGATGTCTGCTTCTCGGTGATATACACAAATTGTAGCGGCGAAGACACAAAGACATGAATCAGAGACCATACGACTGCCACGAATAATATTAGAGATTTACGACGCTGACTGCGTGGTCAGGACATCGGCCCTTCCTATCCCGCCAGGCCGTCCGTGTTTACACCAGGACGGAAAAATGCCCACTTATAGATTCCAGCAGCACGTTTTGTTGACACGAGACAAGCGGCCGTTCATCACCGTGTCTGCCTCACGCCATGCCCTGGTTGCTGTTCCCGCAACGTGCAAGGGTCTGCGACATGTTGCCAGGATGATCGTAATCAATGGTAGCGACCTATGTCGGCTATCTATTGGCTGTTAGTTGTTTCGTCGAGAGCAGTGGAGCGCTGGGCTCGAGTTACCTTGCGAAATTTTCCCGGAGAACGGCCGGAGAGGGGGGACGACTTTCGAGTGTTTGCATGCGATTATTTCCGTGGAAACTTTGTGGTAAAACGCGGCAACCACGCGTGTGCCGCGACTCGGAGACCAAAGCCGTACGCTGCGTTCCAGATGGCAAACTCATAATGGATAGACAAACGGCGGAGCCTGTAAGGGCTGTACGACCGCTGAAACAGAGCCGGGAATGGGGACTCCTGGCGCGGCGAAGTGCTCGTTTCAAAGATGGTTAAACGGTGCACGAAAAACTCATGTCTGTCTGGAAAGTTGGCCTCTCATTGTGCTATAACCCGTAGGTACATTAACGATACAGGGTGAGAATCATACCGAATTTTAAGAAATGCTTTCATATCGAATAAAAAGGAGGTCCCCGTAGCAGGAAACAGGAGCGCTCTCGTAGCGACTCGCATGGTAATGACACGTACATGCCATCCGCCAAGGATATTCTCAGCTAAGTGCTTGGCCGGGTTATGCGATTCAAGGCCGTTGCGTTCAGGAGTTTCCACTGATAGCCTGTTAGTTCCTAGTATACTCGCTGCATGGGTAAATGCAGTTATTGCCTGCTACCGTTGGGAAGAGCCCCTTCGACAGAACATGTCTAACATGGGAAAAAATAGGACAAGGACAAGGAGGAGAACTGCTAGCTGGCTTTAGTACACGTGTGAAACAGAGCTACATTCTAATTACATGCATGTTGAACAAAAATGTATCCCGCTTCGATGATGCACATGCCTGCTATCACATATATATACATGGCCTAGAATGGATATAGAGGCGTAGGCATACGACCTTACGTGTGTCCTCCCGGTATAGCCAGAATCAAGCCTCTAGTATAGTCCGAACCTCCCGGTATAGCCCGAGCCAAGCAGTAGCATTAATCTACGTGCACGGTCATTCATCCTTGACGCCAGCCGGCAACGTTCCGTACGATACAGTTTTGTAAGCACATGACACGATGTCCTCTGCATCGCCTTGCTTTTCTTCTGTCTTCCTCTGCTTTTCTATGTACGCCATCACACAAACCCCGTAGCCTCATGCGCGTTGCAAATCTTTCGACTATTTAGTCCACCTATTATCAACATCTAATTAATATCATGGCTGGTTGAGCAGGCAGAAGCATTTGCTGGAGTCGACTACGGCCTCATGTCTCGCCTCTAACTAAATCCACGCACGCAAATGTTATAGCGACGAGCGTCCATGCAATGCACGTATATGCACATTAATAGAGCACCACACGTGAATGGCAATGCGCGAAGTCTTCGGCCAGCTCTGTCGGTTATTCGGCAGTTTGCAGAGAACTACTGAGATTGTCGCGCTTTACTTAGCATCGATCAGTGTACGTCATTCTACGTCACTCAATTAGATTACGTGTCGTGGATATAATCTGCGTAGTGTTAAAGGGAGCTGGCTCCCCTTACTAGTTTGTCCGTCTGTTCGGTGGCCCTGAAAGCGACTGTGCACGTAGGAACGCGGCCCTAGCGTACGAATAGTTAAGGAAGAACTGCTCACCTTCCATGCGGTGACGTATTGTTTACAGTCTCGCCAATACTCTCCGGCAATGTAACTCACCTGACACGAGAGCCCGCCACGTCAGGACTACTAACTTTCGTAGGGCACTGAATTTACACGTGTGACCCATTGGTACCGAATGACGCCAGCTCGTCTTTCTCCCTGCAAAATGTCGCAGGAAGGAACAAATCTCTGAGGTGCTCGTAAGGAGTCCTTTACGTCTGGCTGACCACCTTGGCCGCTACTGCACAGCTCATCAGGAAAATAATTACCCTAACGCGGTATCCTTCATTCCTAAGGGGGTAAAATCGTGAAGAGGGGTCTATTATGTCCGCTGACTCGCTAGGTATAATGAACGTATTTCTGCCCCAAGAATAGTTCACGGAAGGATATACTCAAAATGTGTTTAGCAGCCGCGTCGCCTTGTCCGTGTGACACGAGCAACATGGGTCGCACAGCCCCCTTATCGTCCGATGCCAAAGGCAACCCTGCGTATTTTAGTTGTGCACCCGAAACATGACAGCCTAAAACGACCTCAACATAGCCACTTGTACGGCAGGCCATTAAGGGTTTATAGCAGGTTGTACATTTTAAAGAGGTTTATTTGCGTTACCCGCCGCCGTATCAATCGGGCCCATTTTAGGAGAATTCTGTTGAGCAATCAAAGCGTCTGAGAATATCGCCTGTGCAAAACCTGCTTGTTAGATTTGCATTGGTCGTCATAGTGCAAGGTAGCACCAATTGAGGTATTCGCTAGTATATTTTTCCCCCTTTTCGTAACGTTCGAACGATCGCGAACGACTATCGTCGATTGCTCTTGTTAACATACCGTCTTGTCCAGCTTCGGAAGGCTATTTTCCATGATGTAGTACCACGGGCGTCACTCGCTGTACATGGCTTATACTGCACTTAATACTTGAATTGATGAACTAAGTAGCCGTTTTGGAACGTCGAGGATGTCCTTGAATCCGTTTACTAGGGTGATTCCTTGTCACAAAAACACGCCATGTGACGTGGTCAACGTACGTCGTCTTCGATGCGACGGAGGTCGTGAGCGCCACGAAGTTCACGAATTTCATGTGAGTAATATATTGAGGTTGTTGCCCCTCGTAGTCGATACGGCTGGACCGAGCTCAGCATGCGACCTGCGTAGTCGGCATTTAGACAATTCGAATGCACCTTGCAACAGAGTTACAGAGTTAATACGCGAGCCAAGTTACAAGCTCCGTCTTGGACTTCAATCCCTAGCCAAAAACGCAATGCCATGGTCGGCGAGCTTATGATGCACCTCTTCTCTGCTTTAAGTTCTGTATATAACTGATACAAACGTGATGGCGTGCGTGCGTACAGTCCTTAGGTTCACTAGCCATGCAGCATGCATACGGGATAAGGAAGTTCGTTTTGACTGGTAAAATATTCATCAACCAGCTCCTTTCTGGCGACTCCGTGGGGAAGGATAGGTGGCGGGAAACCGGCTGTGTTCCGTGTGTCTGGAGTTGCGTTTCGCTTGCAAAGGAAGCTTTTTCCAAGGCGAGTAATGGGTGATACTTGCAGAGGACTCTGAAATGAAAGTCATCGGGGGACGTTTGGAAGGTACTTCTATAATGGTGTACACTACCTTGAAGCCGAATTCTAGATTTTCATATATATTTCTATATATATATATATATATATATTTATCAAATCTGTTTGGGAGATTGTTTAAGAGCAGCATAAAACGCGAAGCGGCCTGCTTATGTATAGAGACATGGTACTTTTAGTTTGACTTGGTTCGTAACTCGAAAATCAATACTTATCTAGTTGAACCACTTTGGATGTTTTATCACCGAGACCAAAATAGGGGAATAATTTTTATTGTATTTATTGTATTTATTAATAATATAAAATATTGTAAATATTTTACATAAAATATTTACAATATTTTATGTAAAAACATGACCAAAATAGGTCATGTTTTTACAATCTCGCCTTTTGAAGTAGTGCATCATAATTGATCGCATGCTACTGCTGCTGTACAAACTCAAGCTTAGAATTGTTCGCCCTAAAGGAGGTTTCCTTGATTAACGTAACTCCTAAGTCAGAAGCATGCCACCGTTGCACCGGTTCTAGGTTTGACGCAAATTTCTTATGCACTGTGTGCTGCTTGACATGTTGCACCGTAAATCAGTGTATTCTATGATTTCGATTTAGTAATTAGTGCTTGCGAGAACGGGTGCAGGCGAAAAGTTCTAGCTCGTGCCGCTGATCAAACTAACGTCGTTGACGTAACTTTAAATCTATTCTTTTTTTGCCCCACCATCGTGGACCAGCACTCCGGTTTCTAGTCGAATCGTGTGTGCATGTGTGTGTAACTTAGGGGAGCTGTGTACGTAGTTTTTCTCGATTCCTGCCGTACGATCTGACTCAGCCGAATAACTAACATTAGCGGGTACTACACTTAGACGGGGCGTTGCCGTTATGCGGATTGCCTGGCAACGTATTCTAATGCGGGGTCGAGCTTTTCGTATCCCTTCCACACACGACCTAGCACTCTGTTAGCGCCTGTGGAGTCGTTAGCTAACCAGACCCGTCTTAGTTAACTTGCAATACGGAATATGCAGAAGTCGCAAAAATCGTGGGAGAGAATTCGCCTCACGTCGGTAAGCCGGTGAAGGCGAGGTGGTCGACACACCCATAGAAACTATGCATAGGTCTGACCTAGTGCGAACTTAGCCATATGTAACGCCACATTGGAAGTACGTCGCACCTTACACTGCGACGTTTTAGCGCGCAAATTCAAAGGTGTCACGTCAGGCGGTTATTTCGCTTTTTGAACAGTAATTTTCGCACTGGTGTACTCCTCGCAGTTGACCCTTACACGTCGAGCTCAATGGCTTGGCGCATTCGCGTGCGCCGTGCGACCGGAGGAGACACGTAGATGGTGCACGGATTCGATCCCCGTCGTTGCACATTTACATTTATATGGGGTTCGTCTTACGACGTAATGCAGAAAGCGCTGCCGTGGACGTTAAACGTTGGCTGACGGTCAGCCCTGAAAAAATATAGTTAACCATTACACGTTCGCAATGAAATGATGTAGACCTTATTGGTAATTGAGATTCGCTTTGTCCCTAACTCGTCATGTACGAGACTTTTTTTTAAAGAGAATTTATTCTATGTGGTACGTCGTATGTATATGATGGAAATATTCGTCCAATTTGCAAGGCACAGTTTTGCTCACGCAAGGTATCTAAAATATTTTTATTTTTTAGGGCTGATTACCGCCCAATATTTAACGTCCACGGTAGCAGTTTTCGCATTATTTCGTAAGACGGACCTCATATGAATGTAAAATGCACCGGCGGGGATCGAACCCGTGCACCACCTACGTGTCTCTCTTCCGGTCGCATGGTGCATACGAATGCACCAAGCCACCGCACGAGCTCAACCGATCTAGATTCCTATCTAAGCATAGGATGCGTGTCGACCACGCTGGCCTACTCTTAGACAAAATCCATTGTCGCTGAGTCATTCCATGAGATAAACCTACAACTTGTCCACGTGTCTGACCTAAATTCATTAATTGTAGACCGAAGGCATTGTTTGCATTCGATCTATTTCCACACGGATACCTGCTATTCACTGCTGGGTTGGCAAATACGCATACGAACAGCATAAATTATGCACAGATGGGCGCTAAGCTCATAGCACCAAATTATTCCCTACGAATAACCCACCAAAGTGCTTGCTAATCCGACGTGACAAGCGAAAAACATCAAAAATACGATGGGACTTGACATGCGGCATAATCTAATTTGGACAACAAAAACGAGTCGCATACTCTTCGAGAATATTTTCCATCGTTCTATTCATCATCGCGTAGAAACGTGAATTGACGATATTCTCCACGTCGGTTTGTCCTCGCGTTCGACCGACGCATGGCGTAGGCTGGCCCCCCAAGCAGAAGAGGACGCGGGCGATGGCAGGTCTAACGTGCATGAATATCACTGTGCAGTCAACGGGTTTTTCGGACTGGTGGCCGTGCTTTACGTATTTCTGCAGTGTCGCTCGTTGTCCAGAGCCAAGTTTCCCGGAGTGCCCAGAGCGATCTAGTGCACAGTAGCACTGCGACGACATCCAGCTGTTCGCAAAGACAGCGCAAAGACAAGGAACTCAGCGGAGAGTTCCGAGAGGCTAGGGCCGCGCCTCGTGGTGGAGCGCTAGCTCCCTCGAGCGAACCGAATGTAGATTTCGACCAGCAAACGTGGAGACCCTTTTCGGCTCTCAATGGACAAACCGACCATCGAATAGATGTACGGATGAATGGCTGTATTCAGTCGACGATGACAACTTTGCATACAACACGAGCAGTCGGAAGCGCACGACATATTAGGGCACTGCACAGCCTTCATGCACCGAACTCCAGCGCAATAGTGCGCGGTTTCCGTGGGATGGTAGGGAGGGCTATGCGGTAGAATTGTGCGACACCCCGGACGGTCCCTCACTCCCTTCACTTAAGAAGCTCTTCTATCCGGTCGAGCTCTTTAAGCGAAGTTCCCGCTCGCCGCTAGTCCGGCTTTCTTCGGGGCCATTATCGAACAGAACAAAGACAGAGGCCAACGCAGTGGAAACACCGACGGACGCCGGCACAACCGTCAACGACACGTGAAAGACACACATCTCTAATATATTCCATCTATTCAGAAGGCCATATCGACCCTCGTCGTCGCGCATTTACTTTAAACTTCTGAGTGAATAATGCGGCCAATCAGATCTCTGTCAAGTTCCGTCCCAACGCTGCGGAGTCGTGGAGACATCCGGCAGCCGCTCGCGTTCGTGAAGTCGATTCAGGTAGACAGGTAGGTGGCTTCGGTGCCGCTTCAGTGCGTCGCGTCGCCGCGTCATGCGCCCCGGCCTGGGATCCATTGACCACTCGTCAATCCGGAGCCAGCGACCCCAAAGGACGACATCCAAGGAGCCATTTCCACTGGGTAGGGGGGTTACAATTCAATCGAACTATTAGATTTGAGCTAAGCCATGCCACTGGCGTGACGGGCCAATGCTAACTAGAATTGTATTAAAGGTCGTACCATTGCACATGGGCGGCAGTAATAGGACTATGATAAATAAAAGAGCTCTATCGAGCGATAGACCGCGCAGTGATCTGTTGAGCAATGCTACGTTGATGTATTAATGTATGATGAGTGTAGCTAAATTTAGCTATTTGATTCGATTATATTGATACGATGCATTTACGATTCGCCTGCTGGATACAGCAAACGAGATGCTTGCCATTGCCGAACTAGTAGCTCGAAAGCTTGCCATTGTCATGTTTGTTGTCAGTGCAAACTTGATGCTATATTGTGAACGGCGCTTTGCTAATAAGCGAACAATGTTTCACCAAATGCGCAAATAAGTGACCAGTGATTCCCTATACCCTGAAAATTATAATAACATTGCTATCAGTTTATGTCACAAGCTTTAGATACGTGGGCAACAAGGTTACATTGAATAGTCTTTGCATTTGATAGATACATGAACATAACAGTAACTGCCAATGAGAGAGTGAACCACTAACATAACCCAAAAGGTCCCCCGCGTGTTGCTGGAGATCTACAGTAAAATCTTTTTATTTATTTATTTTTTTTTTTTGGGGGCCGATTGAGAAGACCTCTTATCGGCAAGTTTATTTTCTCATTAAACAAAATATACATAATTAGGGCCAGGCGTGTGGATCCCTCGTTTACAAACCAAAAACAGTTGATGACGTCTATTCGAGAGCAACAAGCACAATACCGAGTTGATGTTGTTGGCTCAGCGAAAGACAGGTCAATGAGGACAGTATCAGGTCGTCAGGCTAGAGTCCGAAAATCAGGGCAGAACGGCCATAAGGTTTTTAAACATTTGGCGATCTACGGGCTAGAACATAAACCAGCTACGGTTTGTTTGTTTTAAGTGCTGTAAACAAACAGGCCACAAAGATGAACTTGCTCCGAAATTCTTCAGCGTCGTAGGGCATTCAACTAAATTAGAGACTGTCGTAGATACTAAGAAAACTCGAGAAATTTGGCATATAAACATACGCCAACATAAAAGACGCCGATGACGATTATTAACTCCATGAATACATTAACAAAAATGTTTTGTATTCATTGGTGGCTGTCCGATGAAAATTCGCCAGCCACAAGGTCTAATATAACAGTTGTCAGGAAAGACACCTGGCACACACCACCAGCGTTGTTGCAACGTCGCAATATAAAATTTAAGGGACGCAAATAAGACATCTTCCAGTTCTGTCTCTGCTATAACGTAGCAGAGACAGAACTATAGCATCCACCGCACAGTAGATCGTGATATTAATCCACTGGGACGGTGTGCATGGACGATGATAATGGAACGACTATGGAAACAATTTCTGCCGAATCGCCTCAGAGCGAACGCATAACAACTCATCTCTTCAGCAATGATCGCACCGAATCGAAGAAACAACTCACTAGACGGCTTTGAAACGGGCAGCGGTTGGAGTTTTCTCGGCCGGATTTGAAAAATGTACTTTCAAACGAGGGCCAAGGCTTATTCTGAACGAAAGAAAAAAACGCGTCAGACATTCAGTAACATCCAATCGGCTTTCCTCCAAAGTACAATTCGAACGAGAAGCTGATATTGACAGGTCAATTCATCTATATGTCCCTAGTGCAGTAAATTATTCAGAGTTTTCCCCGTCGGATGTGGTCATTTATACGAGAAGGGGTGACACTCGTCTATTTATCGATTTTTCCCACAGAGCTGAATTATACACTAGTCGGTTATCACTATCCATTCTCCATACCAGGCGACAGACACGCTAAGTTAAATGGTGATATATACTTTTCCCCAATGGACCTCGCTGGAGATCATTTGTAAATTGAGCTGGATGACCAATAGAATCATCGTATGACTATAAATACTCCAAAAGGCTTGGGCAGATCAACACACTTCGATTTGAAGCCAAATGGACTCTGGGCATTTTTCGATAAAATACAAGCTAAGTGGTAAGTGATACGTATTGCGGCGTATTTATTACACGGCGTAATAATCGTTGGACCGATATACAGAAGAACGAAACATTCAACGCATACCTACGAACAAAACGATTTGGACTAAAAATATTAGTCGTAAAATGTTCATACTTCCGAAAATAGTGACACACCTAGATTTTGTTCCTTTAGAAGGCAACAGACAGCCAGACCGCCGCTGAGATAAGCGGACTGTTTTTCCCGCAATATTGAACTCAGGTCCTTGCTAGGGACAATTGACAACATGCAGCTTTTTTTGCAAATATGAGCAATGTAACGGAGTCCATTAGATGAGCAAACTTGTTGTATTTGAAAAATGGACTAGATATCAATAAAGTTTATAAAAGGTAAGACGAAACTTACAATCTGAACTTCTACTAATACACTATAATTCGAGCTTACCTGTCATTGTAGCGGGGGATATAGCTTGGTGGGATATAGCAGACGTTGCTTGAACACTTATAGGATTTCCAAAAATTGTGCATAAATCATATAATATTTTACAAGTTGCCCAATGTATTTATTTAGGGCTTACGTGTACCTTGGGCAATATGCGTGAGCTCTTGCAGAACGTTTCGGCAGAACTGGGATGAGTATAATATATACAATATTATATAAAATACGTTCGTAGTTTCGCATTAATAGCTGACGATACAACATTATTAGTGATTAGGGGTCTATCGGTATTCCCACATAAACAGCTAATCACTTTCAAGGATGGGCGATTTTACTCTCAGAATACGACTTTCTAACATAAAATCCACTGCAACAACAGCTAGGTTAGGCTTACGCCTTTTCACGGCTTTTTGTTGGACATGGCCACAGTGTTGAAACCGTAGTAATAGGAACCACGAAAAAATAGCTAGGTGTAGATTTCAGCGATACACTGGATGCGTCTTCCGACATCGTGTATTCGAAAATCAAGCACAAAGAGATATAATCTTGTAAGAAGCAATCCAAGCTCATCTAGCAGACAAATAGCCGTTAATACTTAAACCCCATGTTCCTATATAGTATTACAATCCCAAAGACACGTTACCACTACAAAGACGCCGCCTTTCAAGTGGCTACCAGAACGCCAAACAGCTACGCCGATACACACTACCGCAATAGCTTCAGAACAGTTATATTTTGGTGATCCGTGTGTTACCCATATGAAATGTTTAGTACAAGTTTGTGCCTCTTGACCGAACTTAGCTAACGATATTGGACAACTGATGCAAAATTTTCCAAATTGTGTACAACTGTCTGGAAATCTTTTAAAAATGTCTTCGCAGCCTTGGTATTCAACCAACATCAGTTTCCATCAAAATTAATACTCATTTCCCCGGCTTCCTTGGTGAAAATATCTTTGATTTTAATTGATACCAATTTCAAATGGCCCGATATATTTTCCATGGCGACAGCAGCTGTCACACACACGATCGTCGCTTTAGGATATGAAAGTTAAACCTTTTTTCAATCTTGGTTTAATTGTATTGGACAATGGCACCCAGTTTACGTGTCAGCCTCTCTCTCAAAATGTCTGTTAAGTCGAGAGAAAGCAGCTGTTTCGTCTCGCCCTAAATCGAATGGAAAAGTTGAACGGCTTCTAACATCTTTAATGAGCATATAGGAATTCCGGATAATTACAAAACGTTATATCTTCAATCGATACAACAGCACAAAAGCGCCGAACCAGCAACGAGGACATTACATCGCTCAGGATTTTCAGTAAGAAGACACGTAGAACTCTTCATGTGATTTATGGATAGGAAATATTGAAACAGCGAAGAAACAGCTCACGAGATAGGCAAACCTGCGTGGATACAGCGTCCGACCCAAATAGGTTCGAATTTAATCATAAAGTATGGTTTAAAGCTTGCGAACAGCAGGAAAACCTAAACTGAACAGCGAGAATAACCCTGCTCGAAGCAGCTTTGTTCCAAATCAAGCTTATTAACCTGATACCGAAAGGAAATGCGAGGTATATCAAACCAAGAAATATCTTTACTTCAAGAAGCTCTACTAATCAATGATTAAACACGTCAATTATCATATAGGAATCATTGTTTTACTATTTACCCGTAACAGAGAACGTCCTTCTCCTAAATAGAAACTCGAGAATGACTCCCAGTACAACATTAAAGCAAGGGCCTCACAGACAGTTCAACTGGAAGTAGGGCCGTACGGTAGAAATACTGAGTATAAGTCGAAAATATAACAGTAGTGCTGCCATAAATCTTGATATGTTGTATTGTGGGATCCAATATCTATGTCTTCAATGGATACGTAAATTTACAGTAGATTCGAAGTTTCCAACTGGCAAGAGCGTCTTGAGACAAGGTTTCGACATTTGTTCTGTATATACACAGCTGGTCAATAGATGATATGATTAGAAACCGCATATGCTAAATCAATACATCACTCCATATCTGACTAACTCGAGGAACCTGTACAAAATATGTGGGCATTCAAAACTATTCCATGTTAATCGGCCTTCAAATCACTTGAGAAACTTTTTCGACGCAGCGTTAGACATACCGAGCAACTAATCGAGGAACTTTACTAATAGCCTTGAAAGGACGTGAAAAGACACCTTTGTCAAGGTTTAGTTGTTCTTGACTACAACTCGCAGCCAATTGTATGTAGAGCCCAAGGGATGAGCACGACCTAATTTTCATTATCGAGCTTAAAACTCTAGCGCGAATACAACTTCAAGACACGGCCACTGCGTATGTAAAACGCTGTGTTGCTTACCGACTGAGCTGGCACGGCTTTTGTAGAAATTCTCTCATCTGGAGCTTTCATGCCTTCCGGTACATAACATGGGCAGCTACAAAACTGCACCTCTGTTGATGTTACCTTCTGGATACATAGACGACCAAATGTGTCGCCTTGTAACGCGTTCCAAGCGACCTATCATCGGCATATGCAGTTGGTATGACTGAGATATTTGTTAGGTCGTCCGCTTGCCAGCGCTACAGCTTCCAGAATCCCTAAACCTTCGCACCCTACACGGCACCCGCGGGCGCCCCGCAGATGTCGGGTTCGCTCCGTCTCGGGTCCGCGCTACTGCCGGCAGAGTTATCCGAAGTCAATATTCAAGTGGAGTGACGCAGAAGGGGTACGCACCCGTAGGCGTAATTAGGTTAACGTGGTCGTTGCCGGGCGAGAGACATGCCGAAAGCGTCTGGCCGGCAGAGCGGAGCGTTCAAGCGAAAAATTCAGGTGATTTTCAATAACGGAGCTCAGCTCGGCGAAATTCCGATCCGGTACATAGAGGTCCTGCCAATCGATTCAAAGCGCTTAGAGGCACGGGAGCCCGGGAACGGCCAGGAGAGAGCCAAAGTGAAGCTTGAACGTTGTCCCTATGTCACGTATATACGCTATATACATTTTTCATAGGGAAATTGATGTTCTCTTAGATAGCATAGCTAACCGGGTTGTGAACCTGCACCGCGTCCAGCCCGAACGAGACAACGGGACCGTTCGCTTCGAAAAGATAGTTTCGCGGTACACATAATAATAGGAAACTATATCTATGCCAGTCGTACGACAGTACGGCGTTAAATCGTTACGTGGTGTGTATCCGAGCGTGACCATCTTAACTGCCTACCGAAAAAGGGGCCTATGCCGTGGGGCTGCGAGCCGTACCTGATCGACCGTTGACTATTAAGACATTGCCGTCGTAGCTGGTCGCTCATAGCCCACCGGCTGGCTAATCAGGCCATGGCTGGTGCCAGAGCGGATACAGCTGCGTAGACACATCAGTTTAGAAAATAGCGGTGTTTATTTAGCCTGAGGCGATCAGGGGCGACAATGAGATGATTTGACACTCGCAATTCCTCCAGACGTTTAGGAAGGCGACTGGGAAATGGGGACGCCGCTAGCGAAGGGGGTTCGTCAGCGTTTATTTGCCGCTGATTTTTTTCTCAACCAGCATCATCAAACGTCACTGGTTGCAACTTTCAAGTGGCACGCGCGTAATTGTGAAAACAGGAGTCATTATCGTTGATGGACGGTTAATATTTTAATTTTCTTTTTCTTGTTCTCAAGTCGTCGTAGCGCGATCTGTATCTTCGCGCGCTTATCGATAGCACCGTTGGAATTTATTTGTGTGCGCGCGAGAGAGAGAAACAGAAAAGGACCATTTGCTTCTAGAATACGAGGTATTATTACATGTTTCGCGCACTTCTGGCGGCGCCCATCGCACCAACCTGGTTAACGAAATGATGTGAATGGACCGGACTCCGGGTGGATGGTGCTCCGGATGAACAGGTGCTCCGGACGGATGGTGCTCTGGATGGATGGTGCTCCGGATGAACGGGGCCCCTGAGAGCCGCTAGCTCGAGCAGTCCGGTATTGTACGGAAGCTGTTTCTTAATCTTCTTGCGGCTGAGCTTATGTTTTCTCATAGGCGTCACATGGCCAAATAGGCGCCACGAGATTCCGACAGAGCATTTTGTGCAGTGCTCTTTAGATCAATCTGTTTGGAAAGATATACTTCTAATAAAACTCTTGTACTCTGAATCAATCGTAACACGCTATATATATATATATATATATATATATATATATAT
>MNPL01000388.1:0-17504 GCA_002081605.1 Tropilaelaps mercedesae
TATATATATATATATATATATATATATATATATGGTAGATTATCATACAAGAGTACCATATATTTAATATAAATGTGTTTTCCATTTTTTCCGTATCGTTTCCCAACACAGATCCTCTTACTAGGAAGTTGCAGGTCAAGACTGCCAACCGTACTCGAACACACATCTGAGACAACTAACCTGCTGCCTTCCTTCTTGATTTTATTGCTGCCAGTCTAAATCGTGCTCTGAACAATCGTTAGTGGGGTAGCGCCACACAAAAACCGAGTTATCATAACCCAAAAATCTCGGCCGTACGACGGACTTGTGTTTCCACGCTTTCTTTGATAGAGTTCGACCTTCTCGATGATTTTTTTCAATCCCTCCATTTCTTGTTTCCCTGTCCATCTGCGTCCACAGGCAATAATTCGCCCTTGCACATCAGCGCGTTCTCCTGTTTCTCGGTATTTCAGCTTACCCAGCTTAGGCTGGGTAAATCTTGTTTTAGTAAGCGCTGTCTGTTTAGTATCGCTCTATCTGGAACCAGTATTTTATAATTGAGTGGCTTCTAACTTCGTAGCGAAGCGTTGTACAAGGAATCCCGAAACACGCAAAGCGAGATAAAGAGAGAGAGAACGGGGTGTCAAAGTTACACTGGCGTTTCCTTAATGATACGCTTTTGTATCTCCGGTATATTTTACAGAACGTTCCCGAGTTGTCCAGCGGTTGTCTGACGTTCGGACATGTATGATTAACCGCTTAGCGAACGACGCCCTCTGTCCACCATCTTCTGGATACCTTTTTCAAAAACCAGTACAACAAGCGCGGAGACCGGTCCGCGGCAACGGCAAGCATCATCGGCCCGTAGCACTTGCCAGAATCCAACTAAGGGGGTCGGTAGTCTCATGTGGGCGACGAAATGAGCGCGCCCCTGCACACATCGCCGCCTTTTTTTCTCAAATTCCTTCACAGGACCTCGGCCTTTTTCAGCCTTACTGCCAGCTGCTCGTACCATTGCGCTCAGACCCGTCTGGCGGCAACCAGAAACCGTCCTAAGAGCCTACGCCGTTTCGTAGCCCCGGGCACATTTCCAAAACGTTTGCCCCAACGTTCGTCCCCTCACTCTTTTCCTCGGCTACAGCGATGGGAGACCTGAGATAAGCCGAGCGGAAGAGGGTCATCAGCCGCGGTGCAAACGGACAGGGCTTGATGGGAGAAGGGTACAAGGAGCAGAATCGGGGATCAACGGTTTCGCTCCCGGGTTCACCGAGTCGGCCACAAGGGTGGCTCACTCTTAAACAGACAGTAAGCAAAGAGGAGGAGAAGAAAGAGGCATAGAGGGAGAAGTACCAAACCAGACAGGGAAAAGATCGGGAGAAGGAGGAAACGAGGAGGCGCTTGGGTAAGGAGGACCTGAAGGTGCCCTTGACTTGACAACCTAGAGCAACTCGACGAAGACGGTCGGCGAAGACGTAGATATACACATAACCCAGAATTTTTCCTACTGGTTCGCTAACGTATCAATTTCGTCTATTCGAAGGTGTCTCGTTGCGTAGCGGATCTAAACTATGAAACAAATGTAGCCAGATCTGCAGACCCGGATCCCGTGGGGCACATGCCATGAAAGGCGGTATTTCTATTTATTGGTTTGTTAGTGGAGCTAGTCCCTTTCGTTGTCTATTTAATTGCTCGCAAAGCTTGAACATTATGAGATGCAGCCATGTTTATGAATATATCGTTGCTATAGTGTAAGTAATATATATATAATGTAGCTATAGCGTTGCTATAATATAGCGACATACCAAAGGCAAATGGTACAGATAGGCCGCGGCTTTGCAGCGAAAAGCTATCATAGTACCCAAAGCCGGGGTCAAATTACCCCTCTGAATAGCAAGCGAAAGACGCTGAAACACGGAGCCGCTATCTATCTGGGGTCCCCTGAGACCGTCCATAGTCGCTTTTCCACTCCTACGAAAAAGGCCGCGAGTAAAAAGCCTGCGACCGATTTAGCCTCGTCGGCCAACGAATAAACGTAAAATAATCTCGAGAAAAGGCACATATCCGGAACCAATTATGTTGTTACTTGCAAACATTCTTGTGATACGATCCAATGTAAGCGTATATCGGCCCGTTTCGTTTGTATGGCGTTTGTTGCAGCAGCAATAAAGCTCCTTCAATTTCGCTAAAATGATTCATATGCATGTAGTGACTTTTAAAATGGAAAACCCCTTCAAAAGAGATATGAGATTGTCGTAAAATGCTTACGTTTACGCGAGATATAACAACAAATACCTAGGTAGTATGGTAACGTGGTTAGGTACCACAGTCCTCACACAGGTGCCCCCGGTACAATATAGCGATGCGGTCTGTCGCTTGTGAAGTAAAACCCAAATCGAGTCGGTTTAAAAGTTAGCTGATCCTCGGCGACGAGGGCGCAATAAGCACTGCGGCGTCATACGAACTAAAAGTGCCATCTTAGACTTTCCGGTTCCGATAAAAACAGCCCATGGTAACTACTTGCCCAAAGTACATGTGTGTGTGTGTGTGTGTGTGCAATAGCGTCAAAGGAGTCTTCGCCAATGAAAATACAAAAAATAGGAACGATAACAACTGGCAACGGTAATTTCGGCCTAGGCCAACAGCCCCAGACGACTGTACTTGGTTGTCGGGACGTAAACCCCAATACTAGGACGCAGAGATTAGAGTCCAGCACTTTATCAGAGAAGTCGAGTGAGTCACAGCGCTCGCAGCTACCTGATGCGGTGCTGAACTCTGCCGTTTAGCTTTGAGCACAATGTCAGTAGGGCACATGCTTCGTTGGCCCGAGGTACAGGAACTCGGCCAGGTAAATCCAAGCACCTCATGAATAATTAGGATGAGGGGATGAGCGCCAGGACGCGTCTAATGTGATAAGCAGGAAACACTCATATGACCTCTCCGCTGTGGCACGCTTAAAATTCCGCCATGCAGCTGACCCGGTTGTAAACGCCAAATTTCGCGACGAGCGATAGCAGTAGCCCAGCCAAGACAGGTAATATCCCAATTTGATGCACGGCATACGCGACGGACGTCCTGTATACTTCTCCCATGTTTGGCGTCATCGTTAGGCTGGCTTGTGTCATTTTCCGGGAAAAAGCGTCTTAACGACCGCGCGGCGCACAGACAATTTAGCGAGTTTCTAATATTTGGCGTCTAGTATATCTCAACCCGCGTGTGAAACCACGTACGCCCAATGTCATTCCGTCGTTCCGGAAATACAGGCAATAAAGCCAACGCATTTACAAGGGAATTATAATCATATATGGCTATGTGGCAGCGCGATGTAGTCGAAAACAAGTCTCCCTAGGACCTGTTAGGTGATTAGCCTGAAATCAGGCTACTTAGTCGGGTGACTGGCGCACTAAGGAGTGGACCTCACACTATATAGGCCAATCTGTCACTTGTTAACTATTATCTGTAGGTTGTTCTTCGTTGATCTCTGTTGTGTGCTATATGTAACGTATACGTGTTTAGGAAAATATCGCGATCGCGCTAAGAATGCTCATGAAAAATACGTGTTTAGGCAATATCGCGAAGACGGACCAAAGAGAGTTAGTTAACCATAGAGGTAAGCCTGAACGTCGGATCAACATTGACGCCTGATACAGCGCTAGCTGTCGTCATAGCTGACTCGGAGGAATGCTTTCTTCATAATACTACATAATAGCGCTACTTCATAATATCGGGTCGAAGCTTCGAGTCGAAGGATGACGCTTCACTGGAATCGATTCGTTGACCATTTGGCGTTATCGGGTTTTTGTGATGACATCGCGCTTCCATGATTGAGAGCGATTCGTACTACAGAGTCGTGAGTGCTAGACAAGTGCAAAACTACTCATCGAATGACGAGAACGTATTACACAGGCATAGAACGCCCGTATACAATGTATTGTCGGTTTTTTTTTATTTATTTTATTTTGACAAGCGGGCTTCTTCGAACGGATAACGCCGCCAGCGTAGTCCTTTTCACAAAGCAGGACCAGCCATGTAGCCACCAAATCACAGGCCAGCGATCGCTCTTTATGTTCCGAAACTATTAAAAACAGTCCAGTGACGTGAACACATCGAGCTACTGGAATCCAGGCTGGGCCAGTTTTTTAAGAACTAGTTTGGCTACCATAAACGACGCGGAACGTCGCTTGCTGCTGCTGTTCGGACCATCGAGTGCACTCGATTCGCGCTAGACAAAGAACATGACGGCGTTGTATTCCCCTTCGACGTGTACACTGATCCCGTACATTCTAATACATCAACGTCTAATGCTTCCTTTGTAAGCCTAAGGAACGAGAGCTCCTGGAAGTCGGCTGTGTGAGATTGAGGTTGTCAACACTTGTTGAAGTCTTTCAGGGAGCCGGCGTCTCCATTGTGTGCTCTTGTCAGGGCTATTGCTCCGTACGCGGAGCCACCGTCGCAGACGCGAAGGGCTCCAATGCTTGCTCCAAATATGCTGGTAGGTCTCTAGAAAAGGTTTATACGTCTGTTACGCGTGACTTATGTTTAAGTGTCGAGAAGAATGGCGGAATCTTTAGGTAATTGAAACTGTTGTTTTTTTCTGAAATTTTCTGAAAATTTCTGAGAAGAACCTCAGTCGTAGCATTCCATCGCAGATGTGGCACACCTGGCCTGCCTGTTATTCGACCAATAGGTTAGGCAGTTCAGGCCACCGAAAAAATCAAGCGTTTTAATTTAATGCTGTGTGACGTTAGCACAGACCAAGTGGCGCAGCTGATGTTAAAGAACTTGTCAGACATTAAAGAGTTTTTAAAATTAAGGATCACGATGTTCTGGATTGGATTAAGGATGTGCTTGCAGAGTATCCCATACCTATCGAGCGATCTGGGAATCGCAATAGGACTACGACCCAGTTCCAATGGTACAGGGCGAACCCTAGCCACCGCATAAGTAGTAATTATCCCATAGTGGATTATATTTTGCATAACTAATAATATAAAACATTTCTCATTTAAGCATTCAAACGACTGTCAAACGCCCAACCTCCAGCGCCGGCTGGCAATCGAATTCTACAAAAACACCTGTGGTTTTTACATAGTTTCATTGCGTCACTCGAATTCTTCGCTCAATATTAGGCGGCCTTGGTCATGCCCTAAGCATTTTACAGAATTGACAAAAATATCTCCTCTCGAGAGTTTCGCAAACTAGGCGGACCTCAACGGAGCACACATCCCTTGGCCTGGATACGCACTGATGACTCTGCGTGCGAGGACCCAATTGTGGGTCGACCATCGAGGCCCTCCTTCATTAGAAACCCTGTAGGCTAGCGTAGCCAACCCATAGGCACAAGATGGCCGCCAACGCTCCCTAGGGAAATCGAAGGAATCGACATTCGTACATTCAGGGCCTTACGGTGGGGTGGCCAACTCAAAGCAAGCGATTGCATGAAGATCAAGTATGAAATATTTGGAAACATCAGGACACAACCAAAGGCAACAGGCATTCCGTCAAAGTGGGCGTGCGCGACCAATACTGGTTGCTCAGAATTGCTGTCTCCAACCTGTACCGCACTAAAGAAAAGCGTATTCGAGACACATAGGGGGAGTGAGTATCATGCAAAACCTGCGACTAGAGTACAGTACGAATTTATTCCTAACCTGAACCGGACAGCACTAAGTTTACTAGAGTCTGAATTTTTCGAATGTTATGTCAATCTAATGTCCATGATCCTACGGATTTGTCGGTCAAGTTGTGTAGTTGGATTATTCCTGCGAGGAGCCACGGACCGTAAACAAACTCGGACTGGCCAGCATGCTGGGAAACCCATCGGCATGGCACGCCGCTAAAAACGTGACCGAAATCAACGTAACACGGAACAGTACACTTGCGTGCTTTGTATTTGGACAGGAGTAGAGGTATGTCGTACAGAAACGCATCGTGCACCTCCACGGCGAGTGCTTTGCGTCAACCGATGTCCTTCCGAACCTCCCGAAGTGGCGCGCACACGATAATGGCCGTTGAAAATCGAACGCGGCGGGTCCAGACCTCAGTTTATTTTTGCAATGACTTTTGCCAGACATCCCGTTCCGCTGGCACTCAAACGGCTACACTATACTAAGGATTTGCATTCAGCGTACAGTCACCGCGCACGAAACGAAACTTTCTTGCAAATGCTGAACGAAAACGTGTCGAAGTAGGTGTTGACGTTCAGGCAGGCCGCCTCAGTCAGAGTTCCCGCCTGTGGCTTCGACCCGCTGGGGAGGCGACGTTCGTCGTAGATTGACGTTCCCACCGCGACGAGGCATGCGCGGGAGCTTTAAACAAATCGCGTCGACGAGAAGCCTGACTACCAGAAATCGAATCTATTTCGTAACAAGATTTGTGACTTTAATACGGCCGCATTGCTTGCGCCATTGTACTGCAACGATTTCCTTTGTCGGTGACGACGACACGAACGTATTCCTGTTATCGATCACTGGTTTAGCGAGGCAAACGACTAGTTCGTAGTGATGTTGGAATACGACAACAGCCTGCAAGCGACAATACAACTTTACTACCGTTTCTGGCTTCAGGCGACATTGTGCTAGTTGAGAAAAACGGATGGGTTAGGCTATCGGCAGTCGACCTAAATGACGTTCGATAATCGTGGTAGAACAATTTCTCGCTTTAAAGTTTCCCACTCATTCTAAGTACCGATGACGATGGCAGATGGGACCCCAGCCCATCAACCCATTAACTCTCGACTCGACAACTGGAATATATAAAATACGAGAGCTCACAGTACAAGGTATAAGCGACATAGGCACTAACAAATTGGTTATGGTCAAATCGCATTCGCTAAGCGAAGACCGTTTGATGGTAAACCTGAAAGTTAGGAAATAGGAATGTGATATCGTCCATGACGCTAAATAGGACGCGGCGTCATTAGTTGTCTTTTGTGACTTGCCACAACTACAGAAAACGGTTCGGTACACGAATTAACACCGTTTGCGAGTGAGTGCGGCTAGACCAAATACATTTTCTCTCTACTGCCGTTTTCTAATGCTGGTTTCGTGGAGCGTCTGCTGTACGAACGGGCAGAGCAACCTTGACTTGTCATAGACTTTTTAGAAGGATCTTGCATTCACAATGCACTGTTATAACTCGATTATTACACGCATCGACCATTCTCAGATTGTGTGCGCAGTATTGTATCGGTACAGCTGTCCCTAGCGCTGAGAGAAGGATAGTTAGTTAACGAAATAAGATTTAATCATTTCCATTACATTCGCCAAAACTGTACTCCTTCACTCTCTACTAGAGTCTTGCCTAGTTCTGTACGTTGTTCATGCGACCCCTAACGTGCCCAGTACACAGTGACTTTATCGAGCTAGGTCACAAAATGTGTAAACGGAAAGGGTAATGTGGTGTTTTTTATTCCGTTTATATCTGTCGCGTTCAACCTTTCATCGATCTTCTGTCAAACTCCATAACTAACTACGAATTGAAAAGAGACAGTTTTCTCTGTGTCCTTGTTGACAGCACTCACCTAATTGGGCACTCATGCACTGGTAAATTCCATCTACCCGAGTGGAAATATGAGCCTAGGAAGATGGCGATGGAACGAAACGAGCTCGGCACAATCTACCTGATCAAAGCATTCTTTCAATCCAGAGTGCAGTGGGATAGAAGCAGACGCATCAGATCACATAGGAGCGTTCCTTTCCCGTACGTAAATACACCATCGATAGGAGGGGGGGCCAGGCTTCTGACTTCGGTTCACGCCTTTCGTACGGCAGTTCCTACGATTCGTGCAAGCGTCGTACTACGGCTCACGTGAGCTACTACAGCTAACGGCTACTGATGACGAAAAAATCAGCAAAGTCTAAAATGCTTAGTTCCGTAGGAAGATCTAGTATTTTCGTTTAGGCTTGTCAGTCTTACCGGCCCTCCATGACGTTTCAGGGAGATTTGAACTCAGTCGCCGATACACAGCACCGTCAACCCTGTCACCGATCCTCTGCAAGGGTGTCGACGAACGAAGCGATGAAACATCAGTCGAAATTCCAGCAGTCGAGCGTAGCTTCGTCCGGCTGTCTGATCTACTGATGGGCCTGACGCCACCGTGACAAATCTATACCGACGCATGTGCCGATGCAATACTTCGCACTTCGAGGCAGGAAACAGTCACTTGAGCGGTGAACGCGGTAGCCATCAGCGCGGTCATGCACGCGGAGCTTTCGCTGTGCACTCGCTGAGTTTCCCTTTCGGCGGTCATGCATTAAATCGGTCGATGAAGGACGACGACGGAAGAGGTTGACCGGGCGAGAGCCAACTTTTAAAAGGAGGCGTGAACGCGTGAAAGGGGTAAGTCATTGTCCCTGTTCCCGTTTTGGTCCTTTGGACTTCCCGTTCTATCCAACGTGTCTACCGACTACATGTATACATTCCAGGACACGAGGACAGTGAGTGGGAGCTGACTCCGCGAGTCCTTCTGCATTTTCTAGAAGTCTCCAATAGAGGCTTTTATTTGTCTCCTTCTCTCCTGTTATCTGTCTCAGAATCCAGCCAGGTTGGTGCAAATGTGAATGCACCGTTTGTCCGGTAACGATAGCGGACAGTTCCATCCATGCGACCATTTCCGTGGTCTTCGCTCTTCTCTGTACGCGATCATCTTCTTTATGATAATGGCAACTGGCCCGGCAACCCGCGCGTTTGCTGGTACGCATTTCCCCTCTTTTATTGTCGTATACACACTCACATACACCATTTCTTTCTCTTTTTTCCCGCATTCTCTCTCTATCTCATATTCGTCCTTCTATGTTTTCCTCATCCTCATTCGTACGCGTAATGAAGCAAAGCATCCATGCCGCCAAGCAGGCCGAGGCTTTCTTTCAGGCTGCCACGTCGCCGCGTTGGACAACGGAATAAACGGTGGACTTGTGGGCCGTGGGTTCAGCTCTAACGTTTGGCATCACGGCGCCCGCTCGTTTCTTCCTTCTGCTCTCGTTCGTTGTCATAGTTTTCTTTAGCGGCCGTTGCTGCTGATGCTTCGGCGTGAGCGTGGTCCTGATGTGATATGGACCATCATGGTCTGGTCATTTGGCTATCTGAACGCCGCCGGTCAGTCATAATCTAGAGAGTCCCTCGTCTTACGGCAGCCTCTCCTAACCGGCCTGGTCGGGGCCCGGCGGAACACCGGAGGCCGTGCTCCGGCCGGCTGTACACGCGACTAGAATAAGTGGATCCTGTAATTTGATCAGCCGAGAAAAGGACACAGCGAGAGAAACTAACAGAAAGCGAATTTTCATTCACCTCTCTCTCTACCTTTCGTTCTGGTTCGCTAGCTGGTCCCATCTTCCCTCGTATGCCGTTCACGCCACAATGCGCTCTCGCTGTACGCTAGAAACTGGTAGAACTACTATTATGGGTTGTCCAATCTCATATTTCTGGCCCGCACTGTTATTGACATAGCGGATAGGGATGGCGTAATGTGTCAGAGCGATTGTGTGTGTGTTATTGTCTAGACGAAATGCACGCCAGGCGCAGTGCGTGCGACGGGAGCAACAAACACTCAGCAATTTTTCTATAGATCGAATAGCAACATTTTATAGACAATTTGCGGCTGCGTTCGCCAAACATCGCGGGCATCGTCTGTCCTCAACTGTATCCGTGTGTGCTGTCGTTCACTGGTGTTTACTGTATTATTGGAGGAATTGTCGACAAACGATGTTGTCAATCTAATTTAGCGATAGATAGGACCTGGCAAAGAAAGTCTAATTTCATGCCGAAGTCGGATTATCATCAACTGTGGCGTTCGTCCTCGATGGATTGCTAGCGCTCCCTGCTGATCTGGATCGTCGGACAGATCAGGCGCATGTTTCTACTTCCGCACGGAATGTTTCCGAGGGGAACGATGAGCCATAACAAGTGTCGTCGACATATTTGTGCGGACAATGTTCGGCTCCTATCAGATGTGTTTCGTACATTTGCATGTGACTATGCGACGAGACACACAAACAGAGTGGCATTCCTTTATCAGGCATTCTCAGGCGTATTCACGAGCATAAGTTCCCCTAACTACTTGAATTCTACTATGAATGACTACTACACATAGTCGCGTTCGGTCTGTTCACCGTATCTATTTCAAACATGCGCCTGAATTGTTCCGCCACTTTCTAGGGTTTCTTGAGCCTTCTGCTCTATCAGTTGAAATTATCTTCTGTCTGGAGGCCTGCCTAATGCACTCATGATCGCCAACGTATTCGTTTCTCTTCAGACGTCATGAAGATGCGCAAATATTTGGCGCTATTCAACAGCTATGCAGGTGGAGCTATTTGGCATCCAGACAGAGATCCAACACTTTCAGAATTCTCCAAATGTGTTTCGCGTCTCATTACCCTTTCAAAGTTAGCCCGCCAGACACGTCGATATCAATATTAGTGTCCCGCTTCTACCAGAACTAAAAGCTTCGGGTGTTTAAAAATTACACCAGTTTTAGGACAATTGTAGGCGGCTCGCAGTACAACATTTTCTCACCACGATTTGGCTATGCAGCGACTAGATTCACATTCACACGTCCGTATTAGTTTGTCTCGGATCGCCTCGACGACGTCTACTGTATAATTTTAGCGTTCGTTCTTTTATAGGAATGTTCATTACAAACATAGCGCGGAAGGCTTATCTCGGAAATACGACCTCAAACTGGAAACAATTCGACAGCGCGAAGTGGCATTCTCTAAGGAGATGTAAATTGGCGACCTTCCCTGGGAGCCGGTCCGAGAGACGGCGTCCTCTGCGCAAAACTCGTTTGAACGTTGGTTCATTAGAACTCTTGTGTCACAACAGTTTCTTGGATTATCCTCGTCTAGACGGCGCACCCAAGCGGCCTTTGGTCGAGGTCATCAGCAGCAGCGGTAAGGACTTTTGCATCCAAAAATGTACGATTTAATGGAGGAATTTCTCCATTAAATGCTGCAGGTCACGTAGCGAACATCATTTGCCCCAGTGCGAATTGCTACCTCAATGGTCGAATCCACTGTACCGTGTCCTCTATGAGTATGAGCACACAAATTGGGTTTACCAGAATCCATGTACGTTTTACCATTGAGCGGGTCATCGTGTAAAAATGCGTCCACCATTTTTTTTAGCTTCTTGCCCGGCAATCAGCCACACTCTATGTGGCTATCACGAACTTTGCAATGCTCTCTCGGAACGGCGGATTAAGTTCGAACTGCGTATCTCGGTATGAGGATTCACTGGAAAATACCTGTAACAGGTATATAATCTTCAAGAAAGGTCATTTCCTGTGCGGGGTTCGAACATGCAGAGATAAGCGGGATCCGAGACGGAATAATAATAGCAATAGATAGGAGCATAGTCCGATAAGCGTTGTGACAGAGACTTGCGACTAGCGGCAGACAAAAACGAAGGACATTGGACGACATTTGTATAGCACTAGAGAGAGGCGTCTAGGGACCTGTATGAGCAGACGGCGTTAACGATAACGAGTACGTCGAACGCGGTGTAGCATCAAGCTCAGACCTCGAACTAATGTATGTCGTTACTATTTGCGTATTTCATTTTAGCGTGCACCAAACATGCATCAGCAACACGCCAATGTGAAGCCTTCTTGAAGACATCCAGCATCTATTGAGGAAACAGCGAATAAAGATTTCTTTCCCTCACACACGGACGCACGCACGCACGCCCACACACACACACACACACATACACACACCCTCTACCGCTTTCATTCGGTCCTTTAGGTCCTACTCATCGTCAATAGTACTCCCCAGCGTTTAACTTGAGTGCCTTCGGTCATCGAGGGCGATATCCCCATTGTGAGTGAGGATTCCCTCGCATCGAGTCGCGATACGATACAGAGCAGGATGAACTGGAACAGCAGGGAAAGGCAGATCCAATCAATCACAGCCCCTGCAACAAAGAACGCCTGTTCGTAGTTGCTCAGCGCCATCCGTATTCCCCCGCACGCGTTGCTCGAGAAAGTGAAGTAAGCGCTAGTACCCATTGTCCCCTTGTCTTACAGCCGCACCCTCTTACGCTGCACGCAGACACGCCGTCTTGACCGGGACGTTTGCACGTCCGCAAGGAGGTGGCGAACGGCCCACTAGGACGCCGGCCTATGAGCCTGCCCCAGTATGGCGTTTCACACGTGTCACCTCCTTTGACTAAGGACATTGCTTTCTAACTGAAAAGTAGCGATGAATTAATATGATCTAGGAGTCCACGTGGCCTAGACGGGAGAGCTTGCCAATCAACGGTTTTAAGCAGACGTACACGTCGGCCTAACTGTCCTGCTAACGAGATGTCTTCCGTGATTCAATGTAAGGCACCCTCTTGTAGGTCAAGTAGACGCTGCTAACCGAGAAAGACTGTCTAGCACTGGCCGGCCGTTTATCGCCTATAAAAATAAACGTTGTAGATGAGTGTAGTGAAGTTTTAAGTGCATCATTTTCAGCCATGACCCAGAATTTAACGACTGTTTACGCTATAGCTCGTTGTATGCGAGTTTTTTTTTTTATCGCACTGATTACTACAAAAACGCCATCCTTCGGTTGTAAACTAGCGGATTGATTTAAGGCAAAGCAAATTACATCACATCAGACTCGAAGTCCTCGAAGTTGCCCCGAGATGGCAATGGCTAAGAGGCATAGCAAACGAAATGCAGCAAGATCCATTTGGAGGCCGTCTACTTCACGTTTATTTTGCTAGTCTACGTGGTATGAGAGACGTTGGACCCTATGGACTCAGCGAGTCGGTGCGTTGAGTCAAACTGTTTCGGTTTCTCTCCTTCTTCATATTGTTTTACATTGATTGTGCATAGTAATGCAATAAGGAAGAGGAAGGAAGAAGGGAGGAATGTACCCGGAGTCGCCTCGAGAGTATTCTGTATTTCTATCTGATTAATCGGGAGCCACTTTCGGAAGGGTTCGTCGCATGGAGCGGAACCTGTTCCTGTAATTCGACTGGTCCGAATAATTCCTGCGTCTCTGCGGGGGCATTCGGTCAAATGGGCCGCCTTTCGAATTCCAGTTCCTACGAGGAGGCTTCAATTTCAGGACGAGCAGATTCGCATCGGAATGGCTAGGTCCAAGCAGACTTTGTATTCAGCAACCTACTCTAGGATGGACAACGCCCTATTGGGATTCGAACAGTGAGACGCAGGGCGAAAAGAAGTGGTCAATAAGCTTCAAACGAGTCTTCCTCGGGCCTCCGGTAAGCGTCTGTTAGAATATGGATCTATTGGAAAGGCATCTCACTATTGTCTCATAAGACTGGTCCTGGCTAAACAGAAATATCCTTGTTCTAAGTGACATGACAAGTGACCAAACGCACTCAAAAGCGCGGACATTCAGGCCGCGGTAGACAGACAGCCGCAGTACATTGCAAGAGATACCCCCATCGAGCCTGCATCAGCCGTTTGTGAGATTCTTGTCTATTTGTAAAATAGAATCACTTTTTGTCTGGCTGAGTGCAGGCAACGTACGCAACAGCTATAGCCTTGAGTGGACTGTATCTTTTCGTACGTAATCTACCCTTAATGCTAAGGAGACGCGGTCTACTAACGGGCAGACAAGGCGCGATTTGTGATGAATCCAATACATCACTTCGTCGTATGACCGAGTACATTTATTTACTCTATAATTTGTGGAATACACCAAGCATAAAAAAGGCCCAACGTTCTTACCAACTGTTACATCTACTTTTACCCAACGATAGCGTTTGCAGCCTCCGCCAATGCGAAATTCACGCCTTGCTCCTTATAGTACAATCAATCGCATGCTGGCTTAAGCCTAAATCAGCTGTTGATCGACTCCCAGATACTGGCTCATCCTGCAAAGAAACGTTTCGTCTTTTTCAGTATCCTCAGGCAAGCGCTGACATCATCATATGACATGTATCTGGCAGACAGGGGTTGTTTTGCTGCGGATGTTCCCCTATGCGTGTCCAGGCATCTCGCTAACATCTAGCTACATCGCAGTGGCTAATGTTGCGTGAATGAGTGACGCCGTACTGATCGCTGGACGGCCGCGGCGGGACTCGTGATTGAGCGAGTGCGACAGGCAGCGCCGATGGACAAGATACTCCATCCAGCGACTCCATAGGGCAGTACTGAGCTGCAGACCACTAGAGCAAGGGATGTACCCGCAGCGCGCTCACGTTCGACGCGAGTGACCCCGATCGTCTGGATCTTCACCAGTCTACCAGGCCATCCGGCCGATGGAGAAATCGAGTCGCCGGTAGAAAGGGCAACGATTCGAATACGAAGGAAGCAAATCGAGTGGAAAATTGTCACTTGTCGTGTCCGTACCATGATGCCGGCGTTCGAAGTCCGCCAAGGGCAAGATCGAGCGAGATGACCACGCGAACTGACGCTTTTCATAGGCGGGCGTCTTGGCACCGTCTGTGGACTTTGTGGATTTTTCAGGCGCCGGCCTGTAGTGGTACTGGAAAGGATATAAAGCTCGGCCCAACGCAATGCGATCTCACGCGGTATCTGCCTTAACAGGCAGTGATAAGTTCACACGTAATGTCTCGTGTGGTTTGGCTGGTGGTTTTTTGGTAAATTAGGTTTGGACGTCTAAGTGGGGAAAAGGTGTTTACCACAGAGGTAAACGCCTTTTTCCTTCGTTCAGAAACATTGCTAGAGTCATTGGCGGCTTGACGTGAAGCATGATATGGACAGCCTGACGCACACGTTCGAACAAATTTACTAGGAGGGGTAAACCTCGTCGGCAAACGATGAGGTTCGTGTGAAGTTTCTCGATCCCGTTAGCTCGCATTCATCGGGTAGATGTACAACTAAGGGATCCGAGCCATTGGTGAGTGAGTGCCACCAATAACACGAAACCCTCGTCGTCGGCCATTCTCCATCCCGGTTACTGCAAGTCATCTGTCTTTTGCATATAAATGAAAATTTAAGAGATACTCGAAGAATCTCACTTGAGCGATTATCGCTCTCAGTGAACGATTACCGCTCCTCGTTCGCTGGCAATAGGAGCGAGCCTTTACGGCGATTCAACGCGTCCACAGCGCCTGAGAGGCATCAGAGGGCGACAGGGTGTAGCGCCCCTTATCGAGGGACTTTCTATATGATGAACTGGTATACCATAGACTCACAGCGAGCGCCTACAACCTGACGACCCCTGCTTTCCTTTACTGACTAGGTTCAGCTTGAAGAAGGCTGGAAATCAGGTCTAGATCGCTTGACGGCGAACGAATGTCAGGGACAGTATGTTTCCATATCTGAGACTGTGTGCTGGCGAAGTGGATGACCGATTGTAGAGGACTATTGTATGATACACATGTACAACGAATCCTGGGAGTGACCTGGGGGAGTATTGATCGATTTGGGAAAATGTACGTCCTTGATACACGTCAGAAAAGATGAGCATATATTTGATAGATGAGAGGCTTGATGCCGACCAAACAAATGCGATGGGTTTCCATGAATTCGATTTACCCTCTATGACGATCTCTCGTTGGATGAAAGATGCATTAATCAAGTCATTGACACCTTCTGCCTGAGGTTAAATGGACACCGAGTATCATATTGCAATGTCCTCTATAATTGCTGTTTAAATCTTATTGCTGATATGATTACAGCTACCAGGCACACACCTCATACATTTCTCACAATTACGTTTCCATTATAACAATTACTATGATTATTATTATTGTTTATTGTTATAATTATTTTCCCAGTGTGACATTATCCAGTTATTTCATTCGAGATTCGTCTTCCTTCAACAATCGAAAAAGTTCAAATTGCTTAAGTGTGTTTACAAATTGTTTGCTCACTCTGTGCATGCTACTTCAGTGACGCGAACGCTGCCCGAATCGTCTGGCAGTACTTCGCCGTTAACGGTGAACAAATAATCATCCAGCAATATTGTTTTTAATTTACTGTATAATGACAAATCTGCTTCTCTCTGAAGGGTTTACTTAACGACATCTGTCGGCACAGAGATGTGAAGCAGTGCCATCAAACCTTGAATTTTGAACTGGTCCTAGACATCATGTTGATGACCGTAGTTCACCCCAGCCGCCTTGCAGAGCTGCGGTATAATACCGTCCACGTGACAATAGATCGTTTTACGTCAATTCTTTTGATGTCAAATAGAGCAGGGTTTACGGACCAACGGGCGAACGCCCAAGTCCCTAATGCGGGTGCTCGCCTGTTCATTCCTTCAAAGAAAAATCTGTAATTTAGTATTCAGACGCTGATCTACCCTTCGGCCTGCGAATGGAATGGACGTTAAACATGGCGTACACTCAAGTGAATTTCCAAGCTTGGAAAGTTATTCAGTCAGTTAACCGTCACCGTAATATCTCGTGAACCTATCATGTGCAGAGCGAAATTTGTAGTTACAGAATACCTTCTAATTATTCAATTTCTACTTATTTTCTAAAAAAAACACACATTCTATTTTTATCAATGGCCGGGCTCCTACGAACCGCTTAGGCGATCCTCGTGCTCTTTGCATCGATCCACGGGCATCACTGTCACGGGACAATGCGAAATTTGGCGATTATTGTTTGCGACTTATTCAAGGATAAGTACACTGCGTGCAGTTAGAAAACGATTTCCAAAGAGCTAACGCCAACAACCCGGGGGCGCTAGCTTGTATTCATATCCGTATGTGGTAATTACATCAACGTTAATTTCGAATACCTCGTTGCGTGTACTGTCTGCAGCTGACATTTTAATAAACTATGCACGAAGACTATCGCCACAATCTCAGTAAAGGCTTACTGTCCTCGTTCATCATGTCGGAGCACAAACTTCTGAGTGCATCCGGCAGTGTCTTTTCAAAAGCATTTTATGGGTCTACTCATCGTTCATCCACTTGACAGCTATTTTTATCAAGTTCTCTAGACGATGCAGCGAACTTGGCACACCTGGAACCTGAAGGCCGTGCGCGAATCCGCATGGTTTCGAGAAGTATCGCTTAGTTGAATATCCTTATGCAGTATCACATCGAAGGAATCATGTTTAAGACAATTTTCGTCAAAACCATAATGCTACGTTTCTAGTTTCACCGCACTTCTCTCGTTATTAATTGTCCCTACAACAGGTGCATTCGGAGCGCTTATTTGACCTTTTTATGAGACTAAGCGACGAGGCGACGGTGGGACATTTCATTGCCTGTATGTTGAGCAAACTGATGGGCAGAAAACTCTATAGATGCTTTCGCTGTGTGTTTTCCAAACTGCGACGCGAGAACTCTGCCATAAGATGTCGCGCGGAAATATGAAGTGCTTTTTATAGTACACTTCGAAGCACGAACGTCGAAAATTATACGTATTTTAGAATCACGTGATACAAGAACTTTGACTTTTATAAAGTTAGAGCATTCTCTCTGTAAAGCTGACCGTTCAGCGGGAAGAAAGGAGCACAACTGAGCATGTGATAAGCACGGTATAAGAGTGTAACCGGACGAGAACAGTAATATATGTAGCGTCAATCAATATGATCTTAGTAATCATGACCCTAGATTGGTAATTATATCAATATATATATATATATA
>MNPL01000390.1:0-21770 GCA_002081605.1 Tropilaelaps mercedesae
CCTATATATATATATATATATATATATATATATATATATATTAAAGCCACTCACACTTTGATCAGTGTTAATTGATCATATCTGCATAAATATGCGGATAGTTCTGCGAGTAGATGTCTCTCAAAGGTCACGCTGAATGCTTGTATAATTTTAAACAATCAATGCTCACCACACCACGGAGATCCGCTTCCGTTTGTTCTGTCGGAAACTTATAACTACAAACATGCGCATAACTTGCTTCTAGCATAATCGAGTTAACTTTACAGCTTTTCCAGCCCTCGGACCAGCGCACTCATCTTAATGCAACCGCACACAGCGCTGAACCACGTCGCCCACGCAAATCAACGATTAAATCGCGAAAGGTAAATAGGTTATCCTATTTGCATACCTATCTAGACTCGACTCACGCCTTTTTCTAGTCTACTTGCTTCAATAATCGTCATTCGTCGAGATCCGTCTTTGCTCGAGTACCAAGCTTTCGTTGGTATACCGTCCCGTTACATCTGTTCACGATTCCGCACTTATACTTTCAAGGCGCATGGCTTGTGGGTTTATTGCCTGCTTAGGCTAAACTCATGATCTATGTGTCCTGTCATCGTTCATATAACGTTACGCTAATCGCCGGCCACCGCTACTGCGTGAATTTGAGAGCCGGTTTCTAGCAACACCTTCTCGGCTTTCAGCCAACGATCATCGGGCGCTAGTTAGGACCGACGGGAAAAATCTGACGAGTAATCACCTATTCACAGTCGACAGCTGCCTATACAGCTCCAACGCGCTAATCTTCCGCCGCTATATGCCATAAAGTTTATCAACACAGCCTCGCAAACTTGTTGAGTAAGGACTGGAATGACCCGTCAGCTAGAAAGACGAACTGAAGAACTACCTGCTCGGCACGGCAACTGCATCTGCGAGAGCTCACATACACCCATACGGGGGCTAATGCTGGCCGCAGCGCTAAGACATCCTCAAGAACTGGCGCAGCGACCTGGTGCCGCATACCCGACCGTCCTAGTTCCTACTCCTAAAACGTTGCTTCGAATGTTGTTCTTCTACAATGAACCGTGCCGGGCGAATCCTACCCCATTCTGCTTTTTGCCCGCCGAAAACACAACTCGCAGGTAGCCAAGACCGTCGAGGGTCGAACGTCCGACATTCGTCGACGGTCCCCGGTAACGTTTGTGTTCGACGCTACGCGAGCCAAGAACAATTGACGTCGGTGGAACGATTCGTCGCTAGCGAACACGCTGGGGCCGCGTCGCGACGGTCGGGACGATTCGATTAGGACGAGAACAAAAGCATCACAAATATCCTACATCATCAGCGTCGCCACTCCCGATTAGCTACGTACCGCAATGCTCAATAGAAGCCTAGAAACGAGACGACAAACTTCCCTTCTTAGCCGCCTCGCGTCCATTGACCGCAGGAAGACCTGCTCACTCCTAGAGCCTAGGTTGCGCTAGTGCCGCTAAGCGTTTTTCTGGCTGTCTAAACTTGAGAGCCGCATTACCAGCGTCAGTACGACGGGAGCGGCTGGTCGTGGCGCTGCGGTGACGCGTTCCTGTGAGCGACGTCGCGTTGAGCAAGCCAGCTGCCGAAGCTCGCTTGCAAGCGCGCTAGCGGCTGAGTAGCAGGTACTGTTTTAACTAATACGGTTACTGCCGTTCTTCCGATCGCCGGTCCACCACAGTGGACACTGCCGGTACCAGACGGGGAGGAGAGTCAGACCTGCAGTGAAAATTGCCCACTCGGTGACGTCCCCCGACCGATGAGTCCTCCCGGACCTAGTGGGTGGGCCGTGCCTGCGTGTGCGCAATGAAGAATACCGGGCTTGCTGGTGCTGAGGTAGGATGTGAGGGCGATCACTACTGATGGTCATTGTGATTATGGTGCAGCTGGTGCAGTTTGTCAATGGAACCCTGACAGCGCCACGAGCCTATGGGGATCTTTCGGGTGGGGAAAACAAGGAACACTACGCCGGCGGTGCGGCTGTGGCGTGGAGCGACAGGCCGGTATTGAGTCACAATGGGTGAACACGTCGTGGTTCCAGCACCCCTTATCGCCAGCATCCCCTGGAGCAGACCTCAGAACGCGCACAGGATCGGCCACTTGCACGTAAGCTATACCTGACGATGGCGTGAGTTCGGGCAGTGTTCTCAACGTAACACGTAATAATTAGATGAAGTGGTGACCGTAGCGCTTGTTGGCGCAAGCAGCCTCCCTGCTCTCGATCCCTATAAGTGTATAGGAGAGGAACAGTGTAGGTCATTTATTCGTGCGTCGGGTCCCTCTGATAAACGAAGACTTCTCCTTAACGTGCAAATTCGTTTTATTCATCTGTATTTGCGGCACCGATAGGATGTACACTTGAAGTCACTGTTCTTCGTATTGAGATAATTGTAAAATGCATCCATTCGACGCATGCGCGTATCCTACAGGACTGTCGGATTGGAGTATTGCACGAGCACACATCCGCATACCTTGACCCTGTGTCGAACCTGACGACGTGTGATACCAACTCGACATGTAGCTCGAGCTTTGAGAGCGTCAGCACCCAACCCCCGGAACGACCGTACGTTATTTAGTGGTTTGTTAAGGTCGACATGGCTCTGTGTCATTCTCAACCGTAGTCAGTCAGGTAGCGCGAGCATAGCTTGAATGGCTGGTGCTTAGTCGCACGCCCTTAGTGTTGGATGGCTAACACTTATGTAGCAAAACAAGCAGTAACAAGTGTGCATTGAAAATATGCGTGCATTCTGAGCTAAATGTCCTGCAGGAAACCGACAGGCCATTGTTTAGACATTTGTCTTAAGCAGCTTGGAACTGAAATTTCACTTAGTTCTTTAACAAGCCACTGGAAGAATAAGGCACGCAAAGTGAAGTTAATAGTATTCGAAACTTAATGAAAAGTTGTTTTATACGTTTTGATAACATTAGTTGAAAAACTGAGCATACCAAAATAACAGCTATTGGTATTACTCAAAGTCAGTATTGCAAGCTGTAACTAATCTCAAATTATGCTGGCGTTCGTGCCTTGTATAACTGCCTCTGAGATTCCCACAGCACCGTCTAGATGCAACAAAAAACGCTTTATAGCCAGCATGATTACGTCAGACCAGATCACCTTTGTCTCTGCCGAAAGAGGAGAAACACCTAAACATACGCCTATTTCTAACTCGTACAGGAAAAAATAATTGTAACGCAGCCGAATCGTATAGGGTCTTAGAGCATGTCTACTTGGAGTTTCCGTAACCAGTCGAAAATAGACCAATGTAACCATTTCAGTTATTATTATTATATATGTATATATTTTTCTTGGGAATTTTGTATACATATTCGTCAAGTTTCACAGTTGTAAGCCTTGTCCGCTGAAAGGCCTCGTTGATCAGTATGACCTACATTTAAAATATACTTTGAGTGTCAAACTAAGTCTGATCTTTCAAATGATTTATTCGCTTTTGTAGGCTACTCACGACTTTTTGCCATTTCTGATATTTTCTAAAGTTTTATTGTATAACCAAATTCTACGATACTGAGATGAACTTTATTTGTATAAGTGTGGAAAGCATTCATTGGAATTCGACTTCTGTCCTGCAATCACGTACGGTTGTTGCAAACGCCCATATACCGTTATTTCTGTCGTCAGGAACACCTGCTCATAAATTGCATTGACTGTATTGGACGCTTGCTGCCATCTCGAGGAGTTCTCTCAGTACGAACGTGTGAATTCATACACCATTGACGATGTCCAAAACCCCGATACCATCCTATCCAGCAAGGCCAGACTAGTACTGACCACCATGACGTGGCAGGTTCTTTGAATAATCGACGTCTTTTGCTGCGAACGAATATAATGGCGAAGGCAAACGGGCGCAGAAGAGCTGAGCTATTCAATAGAAAAGTGAAACTATTGTCTTGTGTCACCTATCTCACCCATCCCAGACTAAGCTTCAGCGACATGGGAATCGAAACATTTTATGGAAATTCTTGACGTCGGAACGCCTATTACAATTATACGAGTGAAAACGGAACGAGGTTAGGAGTGCAGACACACTTGCCAGGGTTGAGTTGTCATAAAACTGGTCACCGATCGTTATTATCGCTAATACAGTAGTTACCTTCGCGTAAGGAATTGATGTCATGAAGCGTTTACAACGTATATAGATTGATTGAATGCAGTGTTTTAAATGTCTTTATACTTTTATACTTTCGAATTTATATGTATATATAATCAGTATGAATTGATTTCGAAAATCATAGCATTGAACTTGAAGCTGTTTTTATTGTCGACTTCTTCTGTGCGAGTTTGCGATTTAGTGCTGTTTTAAGTTAGGGCGTAGGTAAACATGTCCGTGTCGGATTCAGTGTCGAGTGCTATAGAAAACTAAAGTCTTCGCGTAAGCGTATTTCTCTTATGCGTTATAGTGTCTGTCTGCCAGCAGCCAATAGACATTAAATGCCGACAAGAATAAAATTATCAGGCAATAGCGAAACTGTTTGCGAAATAATTTAAAACAAACTTGAGCGCTTTTTTAGAGCATAAGATAAATTTATTTCATGATTTAGGACGCCATTCATCGGAAGGTTGATTTCATTGCGATTTGGTATCTCATGATGGGTGATATAATATATCGAAGTACGTGAATACGTAGTACCATTCAGTTTTCTGGTCACGAAGGTGCCGTGACCTGTCTCGGTTAAATCTTCTAGAACGATGTTTTCAAAATTATGCATGACAACACCAGTTGTTTTTCGCTCAAATAATATTTAGTATATTATTTACGCCTGTCGTATACACTATTTGTTTCCGTTACCTAGACCCTTAATAATGGGAATTTCGAAATTCCGACGTAGGTAGGTTTAAAACAACAAATCCCTTTGATAGGCCCCGATATCTACCAGTTAGAGCCAAACCCTCACCTCCACTTTTGGAGCTACTCTAATAGCAAATACTCGGTGACGAATTTCTTCGTTACCGTAAACTTTTTATTATTACCATTAAAACTTCGATTCGTCCAAGCAAGTTTTACGTTCCATCCTGAGTAAATAACCTATTTGCCATGAAATTGAATATGAAAGATAATTTGTTTAATGAAACGCATTTGATAAGAAAATGCGTCACCTTGCCACACTTTCGTGTTGTGATGTACCGATATACGTAAGTACAAGCAATACGCTGTTGAAGTAATTGTAGATGAAACAAGGAAAAGCTAAAGTTATTTGTATACTTATTCGAAATAAAATGGTAGTTACCAATTTTGTTCATAAACTCTATTTTAGAGCAGCCTGGCGGTTCAAATGCTCCGGCGTCTGTCCGACCGCAACCTACCTCATGATAAACCTGGTGTGGATGTCCGCAGGTATTGCCGGAATCGCATTGGGGAATCTTGTCAATAAAAGGTATTAGTAACAACATAGCCATTACTTGCGTACACAGTTTACAAGCATATAAATATTCGCACATCGCACATTATTATTATTATTACATTAATATTAATCTTGCAATTCAGTGTTAATGCAGTAAAAAGCGCACATCACAGGTAGAGTTGTACTGATGAAAGCAGTTTATCATTATTTTTACTATTAGTATTATTAGAATATTAATTTAATTATTAAAAATAATTAAATATATTCCTATTATCCTTGACTTCAATCGTCTTGCTGCTGTACTATTCACTTCCGAAGGTATTTCTCAATCCTGCTCGTCAGCGTTTTTGGTCTTATGGTGGCAGTGATCTACCGATTCTTCTACGATCTGGAGCATATGGACACGACGCCCAATCCGCCAAGTTCCATCTATCCGCCAACACCAACCTCCCATCGTAGCCTTCCGCCGTGCTATTCATCAGTCGTACGGTCCGAAACGCCTCCGCCGACCTACAACGAATACCTTGGCATGGTCCGCGCCCACCAGCTTACACAGCTATCGGGCAAAGCTGCAATCCTTCCTCCTCCCACGATAAGCTCTGTTATCGGGAACAGTAGCAAATCATCTGTGGAACTGCATGTTTAGGAAAGTACGCCACGTGAAAGCAGGTCGCCTGCCCTCACGGATTCCTTACGGGAGAAATTCATAGGCAAAGGGATAGCGGTCTCATCTAACCGACGTAGCCAAAAAGTAGCTTATAAATAGTACTTGACATAGCATCCGACACGCTACTCACTGGGGCACCGTGATTGCTAAGGTCCTTATCGAGTAATCGAACATAGGCCATGAGACAGGCCATTAGTAGAACGTTAGCTCAGACGAACATCTGTGTAACGTGTCATCTTGATGTACCGCGCGTGACGCGGCTCGCGAGTCTGATCGCCATAGAAACAATTTGCGGCATTCGTAGACATTCGTCTAGCATCAACCTGAGTCATTTATAGGTCACCTATGAACTAATTAATAGCGTATTTGACAGTAACGGCTGCATACGCCATTGTAAAGCTTTCCGTGGGCTGGAAATGCTTGCGTGTTACTCCGTCTGTAAACAACGTTCTATTCACTGGTCCACTCGCCATGCTATAGCAAGACTCTACTCAGCCAGCAAATTGCAAGAAAGAAACGTTCCCAAAAGAACGGTTGGCGCACGGTAAATACACTTATTGTTATGTATATGACTGGTATATATACAAAAATACATAATTACGTATCACTGCTCACAGACGTATGATGTAGAATGTGTTGCATCGTCTGAAGGTGTTTGGACGAGTGTCCTCCGAGTGTGTGTGCGTGTTTCGCGTGAATCTGCGGAAAAATGCGAAGCTCAAGAGCACAGCGGGCCGAGTTGTTGTCACCGCCAAATCGCGCGCTTCAACAAGGAGCCATTTCGAAGAAATTTATCCTCCTGTCGGTATTCGTGTGCATATACGTGCTCGTTAGAATTATCAGGCGCGTGTACAAGATTTCGTCGAGTACGTTTTGAATCGCGCTGAACAGGTGTGCGAGTGCCATTGGTGGGTTAGCTAGAGCTGTACAATTGTATAGGTAGGTATTCGAATGCATTCGACGGCGACAAATATCATTTTTAGTGCTCACATAATAGTAATGGATTCGCTTGGCTCTTACAGTTACGTAGTAGAACCTATCATACTGATAGCGATGTAAAAGTTTGCGCCTATAGGCAGATGCTGAATATTGTGTATGGTAACTGCAGTCAGCAGGATGAAAGGCCAACTGAAAACCTATAGTTTTGTGGACGTATCGAAGAAAAAATGCGGTTCCTTCGAAAAAGCTGGATCAGATCTGAAGAGATGGTGTCAGTACAGACACACATTTTGAGTAAAAAAGCGAGAGAGTCGCGCAGTGTATAGTGATGAAGCATTTTTATTTTGTAGTTTAGTGGAGCTACTTCTACATTTTTAGTACTTTTTAGGTATACCCTATTTTACAGTATAACCATACAACTGTGGTGTCTATGCCGGTACACGCATTTGCCTGTATGCGTAGTAAGTTACAACAGACATGCGTTCTATTTTTCATCGAGCGCGTCACAAAAAATCACTTCATAACCTAATTTCCTTCTTCCCCAACGGATAACACTGCAGCGCAAATGAGCCTTGTTTTGCATTTATATATAACTAGCGTATGGTAGCTCTCGCCCACGATGGCTAAACCACCGATGACCGCTTCAGGGATGATGGATTATATTCATTATGAGACCGATTTTCCACCCGACTTTCGACATACTGTCAACTTCGGCGGCAGAGAGCGCTAACGGACAGTAAACCTGATAAAGTTGCCATGTTTCGCTAATCCTGATCTTATTGCCGCACCTGAGTGAGGCGGTTATTTATCGAATAGCTAAATAAAAAAGCAATGATGCCATCCAAATTAGCATCTGTGCCTTCTTTTAGCCCTGTGCGACTCCCCTTCGAAATAACGCAGCTGACTGTTCTATATGTGGCGAACATCAGAAATTATTCCGGCTGAGAGGATTAGAGCGAGTATGCTTGGAGCAGAATAGCAGATAATGTATTACGCATATTGCAAAAAAGTTTTCGTAACAATGTCGACAGTTGAAACCAAGAGATTGGTAACGTATGTCTATAACCTTGCTATAAATGCATGTTCCCTCCGTTTGGCTGTAGCGTACGCGATAGGCGATTCATTCGTGGTACGTTGTGCTATTCAATACTAAGGCTATGCGAATATAAGCCACAAATTGATAGGCAACTAGACTTTTGGGGTTATGGATTTCTTATGTTAAAAACAAAGGCCATGCGATCTAACACTGACAGTTTTATGTCGAACAGATTTACTTTCTCACCAGCTATAACACACAGCACCTTCAGTTTATGTAAGATATATAGATTTCCATTTAGAATGATTAGTAGATTATGTGAATTATTCGATGATTTTTTTATGCAATAGTAAACTGCAGAAGAGTCACTGGAAAGCAATGAATGGCGGATGAGATCTCTAGTCATACGAACATTGTCACCCGGCATGTACCGTTAACAGCACCGATTGTATTTGTATGAACAAAGACATATATTTAATAAATAAATCGTATGTGTTACTACCTCTTTTAAAACATGGTTTTACTTATATAGTCGCTTTGAACGGTGTTCAAACGTATGACTTTTTAAACATAGTTACGAATCTCCAAACGCAGCCGAATTAATTATAAACTATTATTTATTCAGCCTCGCATGTTGCCGTTCTGGACAGAGTGCCTTTTCAATTGTAGTTTCCGTAGCAATATTAGTCAAAACCGATGTTCGCAACGATACGAATAAAGGTCAAGGTATGGCTTTCTTTCACAGCTGGATTTTCCAGGCGGTATTGAGCTAGAAAACATCGTCTGTTAGGTACAACACCAATACTTACATTCGAATCTAAATATTTCTAGAGCTGACAATCAGCTAACATTTAACCTCCACGGTAGCGCTTTTTGCATTACTGCGTAAGTCGGACCCCATAAATGTAAATGTGCAACATCGGGAATCGAACCCATGCACTCCCCACCCACGTGTCTCTTCTCCGGTCGCCTCAAGGCTACGAAGAGTTTACTTGTGTCACCAAGTTACTGAACTGCGCAAACGAAAAGTTTGTCATGATTGAAAGAATCTCCGCAGAAATTACTAACACTATTTGCGCATCACACCAGTCCTGCATAGACTTTCTAGTAAAACGCATCTTCTATGAGACGGCGATTCATTCATATCTGGTATTTATTTATATAATTTCCCAATTCACTCATCGGAATCGTAAGAAAGGAAGGATGCTCGTCTGCTCGTTATTAAACAATTTTTATCCACAATGATTGACAACTCTCACCTGCGAAAAGCGAAATCAGGCGAAAGAAAATGAGCAACGTTATCAATATTGCGTTTCTGCCAGCGGCGAAAAAATCTTGCATCACTAGCGTTTTCACCCATATACATGACAACGCTGTTAAAACGCCGGCAACGACCCCTTTCTACAAAAGGCTTTCTGGTTATAAATGACCATATCGTCCATAACCTCGGCATTATTATTCAGTGCTTTTGTTTCTGAGGATTATGCTTGAATTTTTTTCGTCTTAGTGTGCAGGCATGTGTGAATGTGTGCAACACGCTTCAGGATGCAGCTATTACTACTTCAAGACCTTGTCATTCTGTCATGGACGGGCGCCTACCTTTGATAATATAGTTGCCCACTGAAGATTGCAGGCTACATGTTAAGGGGAGCGGAGAGGGGCTGTAGAAGCCCCGGCCAGCCTTCTCTGTCTCACAGAAGCCCATACAGATGAACCCTATTCATCTGCATTACCATCCTACCTTTGTAATCCATCACAATGACCCTTTACTACTGATTATAACCGACATATATGAATAATTCGCTATATCATGCTATCATGAGCATCCACATAGAGCACAGTCTATGTTGGAATAAGCCACAAATGTCCAAGTGCAACGGACAGGGCTACCGAGCGGCTGTTATGAAAGTCACTTCATATTAGTTCCTATTGCTCACATCTCCTTCTGTTTTGGTTATTTAAGACGCGATAGAACTGCTGTGACGCCACTGTTCGTCTATTTCCTGTCTATGTTAACAGTCCACTCCAGTTAGAAACTGTCTCCTGGTGGTGTCGGTCTGTTCGCTTCGATTGTAGTTCGCCAAAAGCCCGTACAAAATGCTGCAAGGTTCCACGTGGCTCGGCTACCGGTGAGCCGTTTGACTCGGCTACGCTCTTGACGTGATAAGGTCAGAAGGACGAACGGATGACTTAACAAAAGCCGATTAATTACGGAACTGGCAAGTTCGGGTGACGCAGCCTGGCGCCGTGGTGCCGCATGTGCACCTGCACGCCTTGTATAAAAAATGCACAGGAGTACGCTTTTAATTTGGTGTAGGAATGTCAAGGGTGATACACCTTTGAGTCTAGCCGTCTTCGTTGTAAAACGGTAAAACATCTGATTGTAACTTGTTTGCCATGCGATAGTCGATAAGATACGGGCGTCATTGTATTCAGTTTCAGGAATATGTGTGAACGATAAAGTATGATAATCAACGGTCATTTCTAAATACTGTATTGGGCCATTGTATCCTTTGGTGATCTTCCGCGTTAGGCGGGAAATCACTACGCAATACTTTATATACAATCTTGGAGATAGTCGTGTTAACAGAGCTAACGGAGGTTTCGATGGCATCAGCTTAATACGCTAGAAAGGTACTTGAATTATCATTGATTAACGAACCAGAACGACACGGCCTACGAACGATTCGGATGGATCCTACTCAAAATTACATACAATTAGCGCAATTTAGCTCAGATTCTTCAGACAATTCCGGTCCAAGGTGCGTTTTGGTAAGGTAACCACACTTGCCGCTGTTGATTCAAATACTTATTGGGTACAAATGGAGTCATGTAGCATATACAGTTCACTAGAATAATTCGCTCGTAGCTGGATTTAGGCTGTCAATGAGACGGATTCGTGCTCCTTTTCGCTCTACGAGCCGAAAAGGACTTACAATCCACTTGAGCGAACTAGCACCAAGTTCTGAGACTTGCCGTAGTGGTGCGTCCTAGAAAACGCCTCCTTTGAGTAATGCATATGCATTATAATTGTCTATAAGATCATCGGAGAGTTCCAGCAGATTCGAGAACTTTTCCTCACAGTTGTAGCAACGCGCAATGGCGCAATTGGTTGAGTATTGCAGACGTGTTTTTGCTAGACTTAAACTCGGCATTGGAAATACGCATGCCAGGCTTGTGTTCTTCGGAAGGACTATCTGGCCTCATTGTCCTGTCACTTTCGGCCCGTATGTCACAATTCGCAAAACGATTCCAAGCTCCACTGTATGCTCGCCTGGAACAGGAAACAAAACGACTAGCATTTTAAAAAACATTATCGTGCGTTTGACAGCAATAAGCCTCTACGAATAGATAATCGCCGCTTTACTCCTACACATTTCCAACTCTTCTTCTTCCCGTGCGTTCTTGGTGACTTAATTGACACTTAACACCCATAAAAAATCACCAAACGCGCCTTTTTCCCAAACGAACAAGTGAGCTGAAAATAGGGTAGCTCTAGAAATTGTAAATATTAGATGGTAGTGTGCCTAATCATAAAATAGCTGCTTACACATCCGGGCAACTGAAACCGTGAACGTGCGAATTTGGATTTCTGCAAATATCCTGGCCAAGACAAGTGCACACGGAGGTTAAAAACGACGTTTTGACAACGATTATCGGCAATTGTCGGATTACTTCTACACCATCACTAGAGCACCAGATGTTCCCATAGGTCTGTGACTAACGGTTTAATCCCTTACGATGTTACTGGCACTACATCACAGAGTGAAGCGTATCGTAAGAATAGGGCCATACGTCTAAACCTGTTTAACTCCATTCTCCCCCTTCCACAGCAAGCCACCTACCATCCCGTCTACATCTCCAGAAAAAACAACACTTCCATGTGTTTCTTCGTCTTTTCATTTCGTTTTCTTTTGACGACAGCTATCGTTGCCACTCGCGTTGCTTTTTCTGACATTCAAGTCATGAACTCTTGACCGGGATTCTGTACTGGCGAATTCTGGGTATGCTATGATAGGCTGTTGTTGCCTTTGCCCCCCGCCCTCCTGTTTACGTTAGGCCGTTAAGCTACTTAATCAGCGGTTGTCATTCATTTATGGTGAGCGTGCGCCACTCCTGAGTGTGTAACACGATAACCTGTATGTGGCCCGGGAGTGGATGTCATTCCCTTTGCTTTCGGTTGGTAGTGGTGACGTTGGCGCTTTTGCTATTAATGTTGTTGCTCCCCTTCCACTTTCTAACATTACCCTGTCGTCCTCGAGAATTTTTCGAGAAAAGAAAAGCATCAAGAAATATCGAGTCGGTTATCATTCGATGTCCTAGCACAAACAGTAGCATTGGCGACGCCACTGTGCGAACCACAAAGCCATGGCTCCAGCTTATCAGTACCGCGTACACAGAAGACTTCGTCGTCGTTGTTGTCCGCATCAACCAATGGTCAGAAGCAGAAAAGGCAACGCTACGCGAGATGACATCTGCAGTGCGATGTCTGCTGTCCACTCAAGGGCCGACAGCTCTAATTCGGACCAGCGTTATCAGCACTGGTCAGCTAAGAGACCTAGCGCTTCAGTCTGCCAAGGGCACACACGCGTGGGTGTCGCATATGGACATGATTAAGCTGGAACGGAGGAAGGGAACGAAATGAAGAGAAAGGGCAAAGGACTTCAAACGTTGACCACTAAATAGACCCCCAACCCCTTCGTGTTCTGGCCGACTGGCCGACTAATATAAGACGCTAACCGCAAAGACAAGGCGTAAGTGTCACCCACCCGCGCCAACGAGCACCTGTTTTGGCACCTCGGAGCAGAGTACCGTCGCCATGATAAAGGTACTCGACAAGGTTGCTCATCGTCGACTGGATCAATGATTGACTAATGTTCACTCGCTTCGATTGTTCCAAGCTCACAACCGAAGGGATAATGCACCTCGAAATCGAAGCTAGTCGCAGCACGGCACGCTAGTTATAACTATGCGTGAATGTTTGTGATTTTTGCCATCCAGTACGATTGGTCTATAATGTAACAGTGATATTCAAATGCCCAAGGTGCCACTGCGGTTATACGTACGAAACACTTGACCAGACAGATGCCTCCGTTTCGATATGCACTTCCGCTCGGATTCACCAGTCCAGTGGCGTTAGACAGGGAAAGACTGAGGCACTTCTGGAATATTTCCATGGCGGCTCACGTCGCATAGGCATTGTTCAGAGATGCCCGCCTGTACCCGATCAAATACTCGCCGATGTGAAGGTTCAAAGTGATGCGTGAACTGAATTCCTAGTCTAGACGAATATCAACGTCAAGAACGTACATCAACTAATAGGCATCCGACCACAGTCCACACGGACAGTAATAAACGATTAAACACTCTTGTTTTGCCATTGCAGATCGCGCTCCTAGGATCACTAGCGTGCTTTGCTGCTCTGTTGGAGGCGATTCCCCGAGGGCGCCTTTACTCGAGACGTGTCGGCCCCCAGAATCTGTACTACCGTCCCGCTCCATTCCAATCCCACAGCCCGCCGAGGGCGCTGGCCTACGCTGCTACGGATCCGGTCTCCACGGAGAACTCATTTTACCCGCCACAACCGTATCAATTCGGTTACGACACCATCGATGAATACGGTACAAAAATGACACGTCATGAGGAGTCCGATGCAAACAACCGCAAAAAGGTTCGTAACCCTTCGGAGACTGGCGTCACAACAAAAACGGCACAGACTGTATTTCGTCAACGCTGCAGTAATTTTGTGGTCTTCGGCTATGATGCAGACCTCGTATTTACCTCGGTCTACCGCCATCAGTAAATCGACCTTTTAACCAGTTGAATAGTAATGATAAACTCGTTGCCGCTAGGAATTCAAAAATATCACTTTTCTAAACTATTGCGTTCAGCAGAAGACGAAAAACTTGAACTCGTAATGTATGCAAGCGGAAAAGGTGTAATGTTTAGCAAGGTTCTACTATACCGTAGGACTCACATGAAGTTAAGCCCAGAATAGTCTTTAAAGGTCATCACAGATATCACGCCAAACACAATGAACCTATATCTGTGATCTATCCAGCAAAAGGCTGAAAGATGTGATGACATTTCTCCCATACATTGGCAGGGGTCATATTCGTTTACGGACGCACATGGCATTACGAGGCGGGTGGATTACGTCGCTGACGAGCATGGTTTTCGCGCAACGATCAACACAAACGAGCCCGGAACGGCTCCGTCCCAGCCGGCGTCAGCAATCATCAACGCGCCGCCACTTCCGCCCGCTCTAAAGGCTTCGGCCTCGAACCGGTCGCCCATTATCTATACCCGGAACAGGCCACTCTACCAAACGGCACCCAGCTATAATGTCACTTACGGACGACACCGATCCTATAGGCATTACTAGAAATTTACCCGACATGAAGCCATAGACTGAAAGGAGGATAGCAAGTCGCCTCCTTCATCATCCTCTGCCAACTTCTATTCCATAACTCGGTCGAGGTCGATTTTCGAGTTTCAGCAAAAAGTAGGAGCTTTTCATGACGTCTTCAATGGAAAGAATCGAAGCCAACCCACTCGGCTGTGTGATACCAATATGCTCGCAATATGCAAACGACTTAAGAATACCGAGAGAGGAGAAGAACGGATCGAGTTGAAAAGATTCTTATTACCCTATATATTAGGTATCTTTTTCATTTTTTCAATATTTAAGGTTCAATAAGCTAATACTGGCCCTTCATGATAAACAGCTTATCCAACTTAACCTTGCTTAAGTTTATCCGTCATAATTTTCTTGCGTATTTTTACTGTATCTTACAGTTGATAAATTTTTTCCTGAAGCTTTCCTGTTGACTACGTACAGCATGGAGCCGAAAACGGAAATCCATGCTCACTTCTAATTCGAAACCGACCTATTTATGATTCTTCTTTGGAATGGTGTCAATTGACCATAAGGCATTGAGTGACATCGTAAACAATCAACTACTGATATTGACCTAATAAAATGAGACGTCGAAACGACGGTTTTTCCTTTTTGATAGGTTTTGCTGGATTGTGCTGCTCGTATTCGTCCATCACTCACAATGTTCGTAGTTGTCCTTGTGGACATTCGCTTACGAAATTATCGGCAGGAGACGCCATATTAATATTTACATACCGAAGCGGTATATGAGCGGGACAGAGAACGGAGCCCAAATTTAGAATTTAATAGACCAATATGCGGCGGGTCAAATACGACTCGCCGTAAGCCAGACAGGACAGTGATAGAACTGTTATATTGTTGAATGACAGTTAATAGTATTCGTTGCTTAAGCCAGTTCGAAGGTTATAGCAGTCTTGGAGTGTGTGCACTGTTACACCCTCACTCGCCAACTACAGCACACACTCGTGATTTAGATGTCAAACTGAGCTTTCGGGGTACCGCAATTACGTATGTTGCGGTTCGTATCTTATTAAGAGTCGCTGTATGTGCACATGGTCACGGAACTGTTTCAGTTTTTTTTTTTATAATGCTACCGGCCTCGATAGTAACAGCAAGGCTTGCAAGAGATAAAAGGGATCAAAAGACAAATGACCATATTTGTTTAAAACGGTGTTACCAAACGTCGGTAGTGTCTGTTTGCTGTTTATTAAACTCTGATTTCATCAAATCTGCTCTATACTACTATCCAACGAATGCAGCGACGTTCAAGGTACGACACCTTGAATGAGTTCCACGGAGGTTAATTCCAGAACACACTAATACATTTGAATTGTAATGGAAGCGTATTACAACCTTTTCTGCAGTGTTGAAGTAGTAACTTTGAAGCAGTAAGTTTGGAAATATCATGGATAACCTCTCCAAACAAAAATTGTTCAGCATACCCTGTGTCCTACGCGCCATTCAATATTCTCTGCAACGATCTCAGTTCACCAGTCTACACATATGATACTGGCTACCAATCCACTCTCCTTAAACACTTTACAATAACAAAGCGTATAGCGTACGTAGAGCGGCACGCTGAGGTAACGGATTGACATTCGCTTCCGAGTTTTCGGCTGCAATTAATAAATAGATGAGATCCAGGCCACTGTGATTTTTAAATGTGTTATATACAAATTCTCGGTACCGAACTCTCTTCCATAGCTAACTAGCCGAACTCATTGATATCGACCAAACACAATCACAGCTATTAGTTTTTCAGTTGCTTTTTTTGGCTCTTAGCCACAGTGTACAACAAGTTCCCATCATCAAACCCACTTCGACGAGCAGCGAGCACTGAAACGACGTCGGTTCCGTCGAGCAGCTGATCGAAACCGCCGAATAGTGGCTCAATGGCAGTTCGCATAGGGATCGAGATGCGACCCCGTGGACGGAAAATTTAAGCCTTTTGCATAATCTCGCTATGCACAAGTTGTGTGTAAGTTTAGTAGTGGTTCAAATAAATGTACTGCGTATTTCCTCATAAAATAGTAATATATATCGCTGGGTCACGAACCCGGCTGCAAAAAATACGTGGACAAGTTCTAACTTCCTTGCATTAACTCTGCTTCAGTCCGCGAACTGCGCTGTTTGAACTTGTGGCCGGTTTTCTTTGTTCAGACTGTGGCCCAGAAATCTTCAACAAAGCGAATTTTTAGGGTGCACCTATTTTCTGAAAATTCTCTTCGTCTAATTTCGACCGTCGGAACCAGTGATGCTAGTTCCCAGCCTGTAACGTTTGGAACTGCTCATTGGACATTATTCGGGAGAAGTTTCACTAGAGGGGCGATGTTCAGGTAAAAATCAACGCGAGAAAACAGCCTGGTTACACTCAAGCCGACATAGGGACTTAATTGCTTTATTTACGTAAAGCCACGAATATGCGCATTATTAAATGAAAGAACCGTTCATAAACCTTTCTACTCAATTTTTTTAGGTCTGTGGAAAATGATCAGATGTATAAGATTCGCTGGATCGTAGAAGCGTAGTCAGTAAGGCAACCAAACCTACATAAGGCCACAGACGGTAAATCCGCACATAACCTATCGCAGACCCAAAAAAAAATTGCAGCTTCAACGTAATATATCCACGGGGTCTTCAGGTTTCTAGGATTGTTCTACCTTTATTCGCCGGAAGGAAGCAAGGAAAACTGAAAATATCTTCGAGTGAAATGCTCAATCTATAAGATCCTGATTGTGAAAATAGTCAACTGAGTAGGACAAATTGATGGCAATATTGCCCAGTAATAGGCTACCTGCATATTTACTGCAGTCCTGAGAAAAGGATTTTTATCAACTATATTCTATATATTCTATGTTGCGTGAAACGCTTGCAGCTACGGAAGCTTGTATGAATAATGTTTTACAGGCGTACTGCACAGCCAGAAATATTAGAGGGTGATAACATATTTTACAAAATATTTACGTCTTGTTGAGTGTGAAATCTCGCATGTATTTGATACAAGCGTAACAGGCTCGTTGACCTTATACAAAAGGAATTAACTCGAATCGACTGTTATTTCAACAACTTTAGACTGGGTCATATAATTATCGAGTTAGCGCATCTCAACGATGTCAACAAAAACAGTGACTACAAAACCTCAATGAACACATTTCACTTTACACTTTATTTAAAAAAAAAATTAGCGGAGAAAGGTAAATAAAAAATTAAATCGTTTTTTTTTGTATATATGTACAAATAGCAGAATAGACAGGGATGCCAGCTTGTCCAAGTTACGGCATGCTGCGCGGAAGAGCATCTGGGACCTCTTTTGCACACTTGAAGCTGACCTGATTAAATAATCGGTCTTTCAGCACCTGCAGCAAATGGACATGTTAGAATATCCACATCGCTTTTAACAGCTCTACATAACACTCAATTATATGCACGCTGTTGAGGTATTTCTGTTTCAAGTCAAACCAATCTTGTGTTTATCCAATCTCTCTATTGTCTATTATTATTTTGCAAAATGCTTAGCTGCGAAACTACCACAAAAAGGTGATAAAATAATATGTTTGTGTCGTTACTCGGTAAGAAACATCATGGAAATACAAAGAATCCGTTCCGAACATTTAGAATTCATAGCGACAGAATCGTAACAACAGAAGTCATCATATCGTGCCTGAGTCATGAGCCCCTGAAGCATTTCGACGGTACTCTTAGACGCGTCTCGGGTAGCCTTGCTGAGTTGACACTGCTCCTCGTCAATGACACCCATCATGTTATCCAAGCGCATCTGATTAGCTGCAGACGATAGCTTCTCGCCAAGATCCGCAATTTGACCTACCAAAGGTTGCGCAAAGAGATATCGTTAACACTCGTTGCGTAAATACACTCGGGAGACTTCTATTTGTTGACTCCAAACATGCCGTCCGATGTTTTTTGTTCACGCGCTGCTAATCGAATCTTCAGCACATAACGTCGCCGATTTCGGCTGGCTACAAAATCACATGAATCTACGACTGCACGACGGTCACAACTAATACGCCGGGCTACTCGTATTGGCTTGTTGTTCTTGGTTTTCTTGTCGTTGATTTATTCGGATTCTCACCGGTGTTGTACTCAGAGTTCGTAAGAAGCGTCGAGCTGCTGAGAGTGTTGACCCAGTATTTGTTCCAGAGGTTATCCAGTAGACTGGCGTCAAGAGAACTCTTGAAGTAGCTTACATCAAGTGAATAATACTCGCGACAGTGTACGCCGAAATCCTCTATTTTTGAGAGCGGGATCGTTTGATATTCCGACACGCCATTATCTTGCGTCTTGAAACCCTTCAAACGCAAACGGATACACCAGGATCATATAACCACAAAACATTATTGCGCCAGTGTTGCCGGTTCGACACACGCTTGACCGATGTATGAAATTTTCGACCTCTATTGTCGTAACAAGAGACACCTAGTAGTGGTCGGTCTGGAGTTATGGAAATTTGTCTTTTCTGGTAAAAAGCTTGCTGAGGCAATAGATTTGACTGGATTTCGTCACTTGACAGCCGATCCTGAATTCGCTACATAGTTTCACTGTTTACAGAATCTGCAGTTTTTACCTTGGGGTAGGTACGGAAAGCTCCAAGGTTGACCTTCCCAGCGGAGATTGTTCTCACCGGGTCGATCACAATAGCCACAAACGGCTCTTGGAATTGTTGGTTCATCATCTGGGTCGAGACATCGATACCTTATCAATTGCAAAGCAATGCTTGTTAGAACAGTTTTGGTTATGCACGTTTGACAGTGCCAGTAAAGTACAGCAACCAATGTTGTTATGAGCAATCTCTTTTTTTTTCCTAATCTATATAGTGCCTTACTGCGTATATCATTTGTTCTCGGCGTCTTCATTTGTTTCACGAATTTTCACATACTTTTTTCTATTCTCCTAACCGGCGTGCCTTAGCCAGCCGTTCCAATACACATTTGTGTTCAAGGACTATTAAGAACAACGACTTATAGCGAATCTGCTTACCAGAAAGCCAACATCCATAGCCAGGGTGCGAATGGTACCATCCGATGACGTTCTCGAGTCGGCCAACGAGTTTGCATGACTCTGTGTACGTGGCCATGTACTCGTACGCCTGTGCTTGGGCATTGACCCGTGTCTCCGTCCCTTCGACGGGCAGGGCAAATGAATCCATCACGATCATGACGTTTACGTCGACTTTACCTGTAATTTTTGCGTCGTCGTTTTATTTCATTGCCCTTAGTCCAGGACCGGCAAAACGTGGTAACAATGAACATGTGAAACCGACCAACTAGAGAGATGCCCATGAGTCGGCACAAATCTAATCTAGGTAGGCGTTATAATAAAGGTAGGCGTTATAATAAATGTAGGCGTTATAATAAAGGTAGGCGTTATAATAAAGGTAGGCGTTGTGGATTACAGCGTTGCCCACCGAAATCCTTACAAGCCGTGCAGGAGCCGACTGGAATTTTCATGTACCGTACCAACAGGATAATCGAAACCACCAACAATATACAGCCGGTCACAAGAAATTGCACGTACCTATCAGTAGACCCATCACTTCGAGGTTCCCTCCGGAGCGCGCGTGCATAACCATCTTCAACAGGGCCAGTGCAGATACTTTGATGTCTTTGAAGTAGTTCCTATCCTTCTCCCAGGGCTTAGCATTCAGTATGTCTCGATTCTGCTGGGCGTCATAGCGATAAATCGAATCGGCGCCAATATCTTCAACCCGATTCTCCATCTCCCAACGGGCTCGCGCTGCGGTCGCGTCGACCATCTTGATAGTCCCACGCCCAGAGCTGCGATAAACGAAAGAAAACGAAAAAGAAACAAGAGATCAACACGATGGTTGCCCGGGTTGACTACTACGCATATGGCTACCGAGGGTATTTTATTAGAAAAATAACTCGGGACAGAAAGGTATCGTATACAGCGGACTAGCCACACTTCCTATTTTGGATGGGGCTACACAATACACCGTAAGTTTACTCCCTCAGACCCTCATTAAATAAAAAGTCTCCTGGGTAACTAGACATGTACGGTACGATACCGCAAGCTGGGTCTTCCATAAGACGGTACGATTAACCTTGTGACAAGCGTACGTTGCACCGTGACAATCCAAGGCGTGCCTGATGTACAGTATGTACATGTGATGAGCTATGCGGTACACACATTACGCTACATAAGCGGCACACAAACTGGTGCATATATTGGTTGTTGAAAATTGTGCTTATGCATTTTAAATTATGTAGCTTACATACTGATGAATTACGTACACTGGAAGAATAATTTGAGCATTTCAAAGATGCTCAAGGTAAAAATTTTGATTGTTGTTGTAAACAAGTGGACAAAGCGTATAATAAATAAGCTTTCGTCCTATGTTCAATCACGTTTTTATACACACATTCAAAGCGTATTCGTTCTACCTTGCTTAGTTAATCTAAATTTTATAGTTGGGCACTTGTGTTGACTCTACTTGAAGAGACTCAACGAAGACTCTATATTTGATCCAAACCCTTAGTTTCTGTGACCAAACACACGAGCAGACGACGCGGAGGTGATCTATCTAACACACACACCCGCCCATTAGTTTCCCTTGCACCAGCGATAACTCCGTCGGGCTGGCTGAGTTTGAATACCATGCGCGCGCGGGAGATTCAAAATTATCGGCCTCTCTGCCACAACATATTGTTGTGTAACTTGCTCTTCAACAAAAATTGTATTCTTACATGCTTTGGACCGCGTGGTTTGCTGTTTATCACCGTACAGGACCCTATAATTTCTACAAGTGATTAACACGGCTATATATAGAACGTAGCAACACGACGAACGTCTGAACTGCTAAACAAGTGGAGGGTATAAGCAATCTCAAAAAAAGAGTAAAGCTTGTAGCAAACGGTTGGTGCAGGAATAAGAGAAACGCGTTAACTGGCCAAACCGTTATGTAATGATCTAACACTTGGAAGCCAATCGGTCTTTTATATTAAAGATAGTTGAAGCCTAACGGACCACAGGCTCGAATGTATCTTTCGGGACAGAAAAAAGCCTACATATCGAAACTACTCGAATAAACCTGTTTACGAATGTGACGATGATTTTAAACACTCAACTAGGTCCTAAACTTATTGACTAGAACACGCTGCAACGATATCTATAAACAGTCAGTAGATTATTTTAATGGCCTTAGGTTGGGAGTTGTATTGGTCTTGATGCCGTTGAACAGGCGCCTGTTTAAAGGAAGGATTACGAAGCTATTTTTAAAGCCTAAGAGAAAAAGACAAGATAAAACTGATAAGTATATAGTTGTATTTTATTATAAATATATGTATATATATATATATATATATATGTATATATATATATATATG